>CM076581.1:520317572-520556519 GCA_034641835.2 Pinus albicaulis
GCAATGATGGTATTTGCAAGGCATGAAACTGCTTATTGGTCATAGAAACGACCCTCCAATGGGTGAGATGGGGATTGCAGGGACGGTGACAAATTACTGTGTAACAAATATGCATGTTATTTCTCTATCTAATATGTTTATGTTCTAGCCTGTTCCATTAATTTGCTTGGCTCCGTATATTTTCTGCATGAGACCAATAACTTAAGAGGGTAAACCACACCCCTTAAGTTGGTGTGATTTTGTACATGAGTGCACCAAACACACTAATAGAGTATTAGTGACTCCCCTGGGAATAAATATGTTACAACGCATGGTGAATAAACATAAAACCAACTAGCAACATATGCTCTTTTCTTCCCTGTGGGCATACCGCACGGCTGTAAAGACGTCCACTAGTTTCACTCCCTTCCACTTGGTAGACAGGGTCAAAGGCGTGATTCCCATAGAATGCGATATCCTGAATTTACATGCTTCCATCAAACTCCTTGATGATACCCAACCTCTAGAACGACGCCTAGTACAATTAGAGTTCATTGACAAAATTCGACGACAGTCGTTGCAACACAATGAGGCCCATAAGAAAAGGGTAAAAGCATCGTTCGACCGCCACATCAACCCTCGTTCATTCATCGAGGGGGAACTAGTCCTCGTCTATGATTTCACAAAAGAAGCCCTAGGACTAGGAAAGTTTGAAACCTTGTGGAAAGGACCCTACATCGTAAAACATTACCTCTACTAGGGGGCATACTTCTTGACAGAACCAGACGAGGCATGCCTCAGCAACCCCATCAACGGCCTTTACCTCAAGAAGTTATACCCATAAGGGCCAAGTTGGCCCTGCCCTAGAGTGAATGTACACAAACCCAACCACTTTAAATTTCTGACCAAAAGACTTATTACAAAATGCGCTCAAAGTGTCGCCATGGACTACCAACCCAAAAATTACTTCGGATTTTCTGATTGAGCATCAAGATGCTCTCAAAGTTTAGCAGCAACTGCCTAGGTCATCTATCACCCTGATCGATCACCACTCAACACAAATGGTGTGCGCATCTGTTCAAAAAAAAATAATCAGGCTGAATATGATGCCATAATTAGAATTATGTTCGACACCCTACATTAGGGGATACACCATATGCATATCTACCTTGATTCCCAGTTAGTAGTGTCGCAGTTAAACCAAACATTTGAGACAAGAGATTCGCATCTATTTAGAAAATATTTGCGTGCAAAAAGATTAAGCAGACAATTTGACTATATCACATTTATACATGTACAAAGGAGTCAAAACCAAACATCTGATCGCATAGCTAACAATATTTTAAACTGGAATGCATCTCGAATAAATCTTCATACATAAAAAACCAAAAACATAGATATCCATCAGCATAATATCATCCATCAACAAAAACAGGGGGCACAACATGTAGAGCCGTAAAAAAATCTCTCTCATATATATATATATATATATATATATATATATATATCATGGCATATATGTCTGAGTACAAAAAATAGTGTCGCTGACCCATCAGCCAGCCCAAAGATACAAAAAAAGTCGTCAAAAATAGGGGAAGCATCCTCATAATGGGTGCTTTACCCATGTACAAGTAAACTCTAGGGCGATGCTCCCCTAGGCAGGGCACCTGGACCCATAGCTGCTCCTCATACCACTACTGGAGCCGCTGTCAAAACTGAGACTGCCACCCGATGTATAATAGGTCGATAGTCCCTCTCCTGGGCCATCACTGTCTCTAGCCAAACCTCCTCGAGGTTATCCAAAAACCCTCGAGAAGGCATCCCCTAGTTCAAGCAGTCCTCTCGACCCTAGGCATCCTCTAGAACTGACACCCGAGTAGTCAACTTAGAAATGTGCGCCATCGCCGCATCAGCACACGCCGCCTCTGCATTGGCATGAAATCGATTGGTCACAACCTCAATAGCAGCTGAGATGATGCCCTCTCCTGAAGGGCCAGCACCACCACTAGTTCCACCACCCTGAAGCTATGCAACATCCTCTTCCGGCCCCCCAAGACCACCCCAAGGCCTCTGAAGAGGACCGTGGCCAACCAATCGAGCCACGGGGTGACCTACCTTGCCAACATCTGCAAGAGTAACCGAAACTATGTCAGTGTCACCATCAAAACACAAAAGGACATATATACTCAAATAAATGCAGAAAACATAAAAAAATACTTGTTGGCCCCCAAGCATAACCAGGAGGGAGACCCATCTCTGGATCCCCCCAAAAGTCCATCCCTGCATAGGGGAATGGCAGAAAAATTTGGGAGTTAACCTCAAACCAGGCCTCTATCATGGAATTCCAGTAACACCCCACCATACCCCCACCCCCTCGTGGCATCACAGGAGCCCATCTCTTCATGTGAGGCTCCCGTGGACCCCAAGGAGGCACTACCACCACTGGTCTCAACTACACTACCCTCTCGTACATAATACTGCATAGAATACTGGCGTACGCAAACAACTTTTATCCACTCCAGACCTTGTTAATATGCATCACCAACCCATCATAACAGAAGTGGGAAAAATCAAATAAATTCCCGGACCTCAGCCGGCGCAAGACTCCAACCTGCATGCCAAATTTCCAATGTGGAGCCGATGACCCCGCGAGTCACACAATAGCTGCCAGAGCGCACCGCTCGGCCAAATCTATCATCGAGGAAATGTTGATGCACCCCTCCATAAGGGGCGCCCCACCACAATGACGTGCCTGAAACCTCTCCAAGTCCACCCTCCCAGAAGGGAGTGGATACTGCAATGCCTCACCATGAGGCAGTAGCCCGGTCACAAAGTATACATCCATCTTAGGACGGATGGAAAGGTTAGTCCCACACAACACAAACATGTTGCGCCTCCTGTGTCAATGCTTAATCAAGTAACGTAGCAGTCAGTCCTGAGACCGAAGAAGCGCGTTCTCCATGAATTTTAGCAGCCCCCATTGCGCCAACTGTTGGCACACTTGACCATCAGTGGCTAATGTAGTATGGATCTTGGTCTAATCCTGCTCCCTCCACAACAACTTATCATCCAAACAGGAACCCATCAGCAACAGAAAAACATCAAAAAATAGGCAAAAAATTCAAAATATTTGCCTCGGCATTTTGCGTGCATGTCCCTCAGACGTGCGCGCTCAAGGCACACCTATATTTGCCACAAGCACACATAAGGTGCACCAAAACAGGGGAAAAAAGTGCTTAAAGCACGCAAAACCAAGAAAATGCGCATAGAGGGCGCGCCCTTACCCTGATCGCCCACGCAATATAGGGAAAAAAATTACTTAGAATTCGTACAAACCATTATTTTACAGATCTCGGCACCCTCGGATTGAAAAAATTAAAATTCAAGACGTCATGGAGTTACCTGGGCATGACATCGCTAATCCTTGGTGCTCAGGCTAACCGCAATGACAAGAACTGCTCCGGAGAAGCCTTTGACCTCTCAAAAACTCAACAAGTACAAACGAATTGAATTAGGGCCATATTCACCTATATATTTCCCTTTTCAAAAACTTTGGAGGACCATAACGAGAGATCAGAAGGTCCATTCTCCGAACCGAAAGCAACATTATGATCAACACTCCATAACAAATAGAGGTGATACCACACATTCACACACCCAAAAAAAAAAAAAAATCAGCGTGAGCGGGTATGTCTTCTCTTATCTTCTTTTTTAAAGCTCATGACTTTCAATAATATTTGATAAAGAAGATTATTTGACTTGAGGTACCTATTTTTGCAGGAAATATTGCAAACCATCCACAAATCCATCCACTTAAAGTTCCAGAGCAGGTATCATTCTACCCCCAGCATGATAGAGTCCCAGAAAAATATTCATATCTTGACATCATTTCTGCATCAGAAATTAACCATAGGTTCCACATATTCGACCGTGTTTATCATCACCTCGCCCTGCACATGATAAAAATCCTCATTTCTCGATAGAGCCTCCCCTCCATAGTGCTTGTCACCTATAGTAGACCATATATCACAACAAACGTGATGCCATGGCCATACCACTTTAGTCCGGGAAGCACCTCATGCCCATCCATCCACCATGTATAAGATCAAGTTTTACCATACAAAATAAAATGTCTTTCCCAGACAGTCAGGTTGTATAAGCAGATCAAAAGAGAACTATCGTGCCTCGCATTTGGCCCACCATACCTCCATCAACATAACCCATCTACGACATTCTTCATATTCCTCATCAACCTCACACATGAGACCAACCAATGGGGCCCCCATCCTCAGCAAAATACCTTCCTCTCATCATCACTGAGTGAAAATTTTCATTTTTTGGGGCATCCATCTCTGTGTTTTGAACAAACCAAACCCTATTATTTTATTCTTTTGGTAAGTGTACAAAGACTGCAAATGGTGCACTACGTCCCCCACCCACTCATTCATTTTTTCCTCCCATGGCAACAGTCCCTAAAAAACCTTGGTTGGAGTATCACACCCTCACGCAAAGGCTTCCATGACATTCATAACCAGTTTATACCCACCCTGGATGTCCTACTAACTCCAGGGATTTCCCCATCAGAAATAGTTATGACTGCCGCCAAGCTTCTTATCATACTCCAAACTTGGTTCACTAAATCCCCATCATCAGTTTTCACTCATGCCTCGCACCATGCCTATGTTAAAACCATCACATCCAGGATCCCGATCCTTCATATCAGTGACCCCTCTTTTGGTTGAGGCTTCCTTTTTTTCGACTTCAACACCTATTTTCGAAAAAGGAAGCGGTACCTTGGATCATCCCTCTCCAGAAAAGGGGCATCCTTGGGTGGCACTGTGGGAGACATCATTTCCCACAGATGTCATAGATCCTCCTAACATTCGACTACAATGCAAGCTTTCATGTCAAGGCAGTACTGTACCTTACAACCATTGCACTTTGATCAAATTCGTTGAAGACCCGTGCCTTCATAAGCATCTCTTTCAACAATGATTACACGGGAAGGTCTTATCCAACACCTATGCATAAAATGCACAGTTATATGCAATACCAATTTTACGCATATGGGTACCACATTCCACCTATTGTCAACGAAAACTGCCCCTGATGGCATCAGCACTCGTCGTCATCAACCACCAAATCCTTACCATATTAGTGACATAGGCAGAACATGTATCTATCAAATATATTTGTTTAACTATCCACAACATTACGAGCATGGGACATTCCCACCTTGTAGAAAATTTGTATGTATTGTATTATATTTGCTTACAGGGGTCCCACAGGACATGATCGTTCTTCGAACTGGTGTAGGGTGTCTCCAATTCCGAGCTACATGAAGGTCTCTCTCTCCCTCTAGGCACAGTATACAGAAAATAAACTATAATGTATTTTGGCTATACAGTTCTTCCTAGACCTCATACAATAGGGGGCAGCTGTTAACACTGGAAAATTGTACAAGAAAAGATGACATTATTTAATGTCAGGAAGAAGGATTTAGAGGGTTGAGAGACATTAGAGAATCTGGAATGTATTTAAAAATCTCTAAGTTCTGAGGAAAAATAAAATTTGAGCAAGTAATAAATTCTTTTACACGCAAAAACCTTCAAGAAGAGCTCCTTTGCATGCCTTTTGACCCAAAAAGCACGCAATCCTGGGAGTGGCGGAAGTCACTTTCTGGGACCACAAAAATCACACTCCGGGACAGTGATTTCACACTTGAAGCTGCCTAAGTATAGCCACCAAAGCCTCCTTAGCACATCAAGGGAGCACATAATGGAATAAATGTGGCATGCAATGGAATCATTCCCCTCTCTTGGGTCACCATCCATAATGTACCAAGAGAGGGAAGGAGGATTTAAATTCTCCTATAAAAGGCCACCAAGAGATGAGCAACTTGAGATTACATTGTTATGCTGGCCAATATTACCCCAAGCAATACCAACAGTGTGTGATCTGGAGCAGAGATAGAGAGGAATCAATTGTTGGCCATCCAACAACTTCAGTCCACCATAGTAGAGAGAGGGAGACTTTGCATCAAGGCAACCTTGGAAGTAAAGATATCCTTGCATCGAGACTTAAAACCCCTAGTTCTAAGGGCCCCTTGGAAAGTGGGTTAAAGTTTCATGCTCATTTCCTACCAGCACCCAATAAGAGGGGCCGTAAGCGCCACCGTTTGGATTATTGTAGTTGTTTGACTCTATTTAGAGCTTTTGACTTCTTTTTTTTAGTTTTAGTTTAATTTTTATGTTTGAATATGCATGATATTTCTCTATCTAGTATGTTTGTGTTCTAGCATGTTCCATTAACTTGCTTGACTCCATATCTTTTCTGCCTGTGACCAATAACTTAAGAGGGTAAACCACACCCCTTAAGTTGGTGTGATTTCATACATGCATGTACCAAACACACTAACACAATGACTTATCATAATTTATATTCCATCATAATAGGTGTTTGTTGATGTATCCTCACTGGTTGTAAGTTATTTTCACTCTTGGGTATCTTCTTAGACTTGATTCCTTATTCTTTACCATTTTTCGATCCACACTTTTGAATTTCAAATGGACTAAGAACATGCTTATACCTATTTGGTACATGTAGCTAACAATTATTTCATGTTGTCTTTTCCTTTGTAAGTCTAACAAGCTTTGCAGTACTCCAACACTCACTTGCTCTTGTTTCTCCTAGGATTTAATGATTTCCCATAATCTTCCTTGTAAATTCTCAATCTACCCCTAAAAATTTCCACTACCATTATATCATTGAATTCATCTTCCTTATTATGTGAAGTGTTTTGAACTATAATGTACCATTACACTTGATATCTCTTTCTATATATGATTTGTATTCTCCTTCTTATGTGCTAAAACAACACATAAGTATTAATTTAAATAATAGTAAAACTTTAAAGATTTATATAGATGTTTTTCTTTGTCACACCAACATTGATCTTGCTAGTTTGAAATTTAGGTTTAGCTACTACTACCCACTTGTGGGTTAGATAAATTATCTAAAAATGATTCAATGCTATATCTGCAATAAATTTTGATGATAAAATCCAATCCAAACTCTTCTTTCATCCCATTCATCCCAAGTGTTGAACCATTTCTTTTATTCCATTTGCGAGGTACTCAAACCCCTAATACCTAATTAGGGTTGTAAGGTTAATTAGACATGGCCTCCAATGCAAAATTTTTTTTTTGCCAATATCCTAAAAAATTGATTCTGATAATGTACCATCATCTTCATCTCAAAGAAAGCTTTACAACAATACAAGCCTCATATAAAATGGAGTTCTAGATAACAAGTTATTCCCCTTTCTTTTTCTTCCCCTTCAAGCTACCTCATTCTTTGTATCTCCACGTGCCCCAACTTAATAGACCACATAGTGGCATTTCCAACTTAGCATATTAGTTTTCACGCCTCCTAGACTAAATTTTTTTGTGAAAAACCTTCCTATTTTCTTTTCTCGACCCAATAGTGCACTATCATCTGATGATTCCAAGCTCCATCGACTATTTCTTGTCTATTATTTGAATGGTCCCTTCTCAACATACGCAAAGTGTTGAATGGAAATCATTGATTATTGATGGACATATAGCCTAAATAACAACACGCAATCTGCTTATGGGTGAACGGAATGAAGGTCAATGAACTGAAACGTGAATTTTCGATGACCTTATAGGCTAACCACCCAATGCTTAATCAATTGATGGGTTTATAGGATGACCACTTGAAACCAAATATACTAATGGCCCGATAGGATTACTGTTTTACTCCTGATATATCGATGGAAGAATAACGAAGTTTTTTTTACCATGGATGTCACCTAGAAATGTCCTTTGTTCCACCTTAATGCCACATTAGCATCATGTTGGCACTACATCCATGCCACATGGATGATACATTTGTGCCATGTGGTTGGCATGTCATCTCCAAATCAACACCAAAACATTACATGTGGATGATATGTCACAACCATTTCAAGTACTACCATGTCATACTCCTTCTTGAGTTTTGGTGATTTATCCCAATTCCTGATATGTTTATTTACAAACATCCTAATGCCTAGTAGCCTGATAAATCCTTATGGAATAGCTCTTGGTCATAACACTTGTTTCCCAAGTGATTGAGGGCTAGTAAAAACCACTCCAACACCTCAAAATTGAGAATCAAACTCACTATCCTCCTCAAGGTCAATAAAGGATCCCAAGTTGTCTTATAATTTGATTCTAAGAGCCCAATGGAAAAATATGACATAACTCACTGTAAGGACTCCATCTATTAATACATTTTTCAGGATTTTTAGTATTTTTGATTTCCAGATTTGTCTTCGAGTGAAGCACATGATCCTCGATAGGTTTACCTCCCGGGTTACTGATATCCAAATTTTCTAGCATCCAATATTCGAGAGCGTAACTCTTTGATTTGGGAGTTCTTATTGGTAAAGGGATTGACCGAAATCTTGGAGGGATACTTGGGCATCGATATGTTGGACTTGTCAATGTTGGGGGATTCTAGAATGATCATTATTGAAGGCATGTGATACCCAGGGCTTGATATCCCAATAAGAAAATTCTACGCCCATTTTAAAGGTTTGAATCCAAATACAACAAGGCATAAAATTTCCAAGAAAAAATATAAAGGCTCACGAAAAAATTCACCAACATATAAATACCATTTAAGGATGTTGTTTTCAGTGTGGAATCTCTCAGGAAAAAATAGGTATATTTCCTATGTCCATCATATTCAACTTTACTTGGTTATAGGAGCTTCTTCTTACTCCTTGATTGAATGCATCTCCACACTTCAATATTCTCACTCCCACACACAAGGGATAAACATTATAACTTATATTCTAAATGAAATAAGTTCCTTTAAATAGGGAAGGATCTTCAAGTTTTCTCATTCTCAATAGTGATGCAATCATTGTTGTTCCATAATAATTCTAGTTTGGGAAACACTATCTAGTTTAAAAAAAAGTAGGGAGAGACTTACACACAAAAGTAACTTTACAACACATTTAATAGTCATACTATTCAAATTTATTATGGACAACATGCTTCAAGGTATTTCTCCATACATAAAATTTGTTCATTGGAAAGGAATTTACAACTAGAAACTAAACACAATACCCATTTGTTCATATAATTGTGATAACATACTCAATAGACCAACATAATCATATTTAGGTAATAATAAATATAATTATCATTTCATACACACTTATTAGATGTTCACAACATACATCAATCTGTTATTAATAACATGTATAGTAATTGAATGCTCTTCACCTAGCTTTCTTATTAGCTACGTTACAATCATTCGTGAAGTTAGCCATCCTTGAACTAGATCTAATGGCTTAGATAAAGACTCAGGGTCACACAAAAATCATAGTGAAGTAGTAAATGTGAAGGACACTCTCCTCCACACTAAGTGGTTATGGCTCATAGGTTTCCAATCACCTCTTATTCAAGGTAATGTCTCTTATACATACATGTGGGTTGAGTCTATTCACATATTTCATTATTACATGCTCTCTTACATCAACACTCTCTCATTTTATCTCCTCTCCATTTTTTTCTACATCCATTTTCTTAATCCCACAAGCATTATTTTCAACATGAGAGTTGGAGTTCTCATTGGGGTTGTATGGTCAACTCTTACAGGGCTCTAGATGGGATGTTACCCATACCTTTGGACTTTCTAGTACCACTCTTCCCTATTTCTCATAATTATTGGTAGGCGACATCCCAACAATCGAATAAGGAGAACAAGGCACAATTAAATTCAACAAGAATTGGAAATTTCTCAATCCTCTTATAGGTTTCCCTCCGTGAAGTCTCTCTCCCAAGGCATTGGGATATGTATAGTTTGTTCTATTAATTAGCTTCAATAATACATGTGTATTTAAAATAATATTCACATCATGATAAATTTTGGTATAACATCCATGTTGTTTATCCATCATTACAATACTAATTGCATTTACAAAAAGGATGAATTAAAAGGGTACGTAATAGTGGAGGTTTAGTGAGCACCAATGTTGTAGGATTATGAATGCACACATTTCTAATAATGTTCACATGTTCCTTTACACCCCATTGATTCTTTCTTGACCATAAATTTCATGGGAGCAACCAATGACACCGAAACTTATTACTCTTTCTCTGACTCTTTTATCATCTAATTTTCTAGGTATTCATTTTTTCTTAATTTCTTATTGGATCCAAATTATCAGTTAGAGCCACCAAACTCCCCAAGAGGTCTAAAATTTTTCATGATAACCACCATGACGAGGGCCATGTGTCATAGATATCAATGAATTATTCTTCTATTTTTGAAAATCTTTAATGTAGCTCATTCCAAGGGTTGCAATGTTTGCACCTATCTACCATGGATAACTTTTTAGATTTCTTAAGCCAATTCCTAGATCCTATTACTTCCCACACAATCCCAAATAAAAAATACTATGATACCAATATGAATAATAAAATTCATGGATATTCTACTAGAATAGTTCACCACAATAAGTTTTGCAATATTATGAAATATTTTCTTATGTAATTTATCACCTTAGATCTCGAGCTTAATATTATTAGTGTGAGGAAAAATTATGGAAAATTTGAAAACAAAACATGACATAAAGAAATATATGATTTCACCATCCACACAAATAAACAAAATATATGCCTAAGGAAAATTGATAACCAAAAGGTGTGGTGTATGCTCAACTATATTTTTCTCAGTTATGAAATGCAAGTACAAAGAAAGAAGCACTCCCTATGGAGTTTCCATGGATGATGTGGGTTGAATGATTGTTACATAATCTTCTACCTTATTATGCCTCAATATCCCACTCTTAGATAATTTACTCAACTACGAAACAAAGAAATACCAGATAAATGGAACTTATTCCTTACCTAGCAACCCATATTTAACATAACTTAATAGTTATCTAGTATTAGGGTTGGTTATTTCATACCTCAATCCTAAATTATTTTTAGGGTTTTAGACCTTGTAAAATATTTTTGGAAATCCATAGATGACTAGCTACATATGTGTGAGTAATAAGAGTTGATGGCATTCATTCCATACCACCATGATTAATTTCTAAGAGACATAAATTTTACATTTTAACTTTGATTAAAATGATTTTTACACTATTAGAAAAAACTTACTATATAAAACATTATAAACTATCAATTGCACCAAATGTTTCAAAGGGAATGTCGTAAGTCTAGCATATGAAAAAGAGCATATATGAAGAGGGATTCCTCACCATAGAACTAGATTATTTGAACTAGATTCTTTGAGGGAATACCCACCTCTGTTTTGGAGTGAATGTTTGCTTATCCTTCTTAAGGAGCAATTCATATTGGACATTCCCAGTTAGTCCAACTTCCAAAATAATATCATTGTAGTATTTGATTTCCCAAAACAATGCAATGTCATTTGTAAAGGTACCATCAAAGACATAAACGAGATTGGGGATATCTTAACATATTAGCATTTAAATGAAAAATTGATAAGGTGTTGTCATTAACAATGAAGTGTGAGAAAATAGGGGAAAAGGATTGAATTACATACTCATTGATGCATATAGATCAAGTGGCTTGTAGTTGAAGCTAAAAATTTGGGTGAAGTTGTTGAAGTTTGGATGTTGAGCAACAATATTCCAATCACAATAATTCATCATGTAGTTGGAGCTTGTGATAGTATTTTCACTCTCCAATACTCTTTGTAGTTGAGCTTGACATGCTAATGTATTCTAATTGGTCACATTTGAGAAGTGCATTGTACGAGAGGATATGTATTGCTATTAGTGGGTGTTTATACACCTAGAATCGTCAGAAGTGGTGAATCACTCGGGGAATGTCTCTTGTAATGAATTGAAAGTGCATGAGTTATGTATCTTGTCAATTGGTTCAATTAAAAAAATAAAAATAAAGATACTCTGCCAAAGTGGATAGGGTTGACATACTCAATACCAGCTCCAAGAGAAGTGAGATTGTTGTGGCAGCCACAAGAATGTGTAGAGGGAAAGATACAATAGTGTCATCTTTGTGACACAAAAACTGAGAGTCCTCTCATCCCGGAACTATGAATATACACAAATCACATTCCAAGTAAATGCAACAAAACCAAATTCACCACATTACATTGATTCGATAGGAACTCTAAATTCAAAATGATCTGGCTTTCATTAATGAATTAATCTTACCAACGTTATTAATTACTAAGCCATAAAATAGGGGATGTTAACTATTGAGTTCTCCTCAAATTTTCAACTACAGATAAGGTGGGTTTTTCCTTTTTAAGGCATGTAGAGATAAACTATTGGATTTTTATTTCATAATATCATTTGGGACATTATTTTGGAGTGTTTTCAACATCACCACTAAAATTCAATGATAAAATTCATAAACTTCAACTGTAAATCACATGGGAATGAACCAAGTTCTTTAATTTATAGTATGCACATGGGAATGGGACATCATGTTTTTTTGTCTTTGGTAAAATAGGGTTACACTTTTGTGATCAATGAAGACATGTTTAGAAAATCAGGGTTAAGCATTATTTTCGTAGGCCAAAAGGAGTCTACAAACTCCACTCTGTGCCATAAAAACACATGTAAAAATGATAACCTAACACACTCTACATATGGCATCACAGAACCTAACACACTCTACACATGGCATCAGAGAACCTATCATACTCTATACATGGAATCAAAGTTCGAAAAAACATTTGATTTGATAATTTTCATGTATTCCGAAGTGGGATTTTTCACATTGAATTCATATTTAGCAGGATTTCTAATTTCCAATACCGTGAGAAAGGAGGAATTCCTAAAAAATATTCATTGTCTTTGTTTCATGCAGGTAGAATTATAGAGGATGGGTGTTCAAACTAATGGCATGATCTGATATGGAGCGATAATCAATCCCATAATGAGATCTTGGTTGTAGCCAAGCTTCACTATCAAATTGAACACATCTCCTCCCAAACTTATATCTGATCTGACTTTCTTTTGCTTCACTTGGAAAACATAAAATTTTTTCAGAACCTAGGATGGTCAAACGAATTACTTTGAGCACACATATTTAATGTAACAAGACTTATGCGAACATACATGACTATACAACAACCTCATTAGAGTTATTCACAAGGTTGAAGCAACTCTTGGCATAACATCCTGCAACACAGTAATCTAGCGTCTTCTTCTTTTCTCTTTTAGCCGAATAAAATGTTCACTTCTACTAAATTATTTTTGTATGTTAGAATATATGGTATCCTTCTCAAAACGAAAAATTTTTGGGCAACTTGAAAATCTTTTAAGAATCCTCACCATTCATTCTGTAGATTCATTATTGATAGTTGATACAAGACTGATTTGTAAGTGTTGTAAGAGAATAATGCAAAATTTGTGCCTTTAGTGAATTTTTGAAGAACCATTTTCATTTATGATTCATAATTCATGTAAGTCATACAGAAAATATGCCTACCTCTTCATCCACCACCAGTGTTTGTGCTTATACCAGGAGGTGGGTTGATCATGTGTTTTAACATGTTATTAAAATAACTTCTTTGTATTCACTTGTGATAATATCCTTTAAGTAAATCATTTATATTCACCTATACATTGTTGTTTAAATTTGGAAAATAATGAATACTATCAAACCTTTTGGTCCATTTGTGAATACTCCAATGGATATCTCTCTTGAAGTTCTTGCACAATCAACCCTAAATAAATATAATAATTAATCCCAAACCTCAAACTCAAAAAAAGTAGTTCCTTGTTGTTAGATCATAAATGGATTTTGGTTTTGACTCCTAGTTCACATTTGATTAGGAAGAGACCTACAATCATCCAACCTTTTCCTCTTTCAATTCCCATAAATGTCGATAGCTTTATGCATTTATCTTAACATACTATCTAGGAGGTGGGTTGATCATGTGTTTTAACATGTTATTAAAATAAATTCTTTGTATTCACTTGTGATAATATCCTTTAAGTAAATCATTTATATTCACCTATCCATTGTTGTTTAGATTTGGAAAATAATGAATACTTTCAAACCTTTGGGTCCATTTGTGACTACTCCAATGGATATCTCTCTTGAAGTGCTTTCACAATCAACCCTAAAGTGATATAATAATTAATCCCAAAACTCAACCTCAAAAAAAAGTAGTTCCTTGTTGTTAGATCGTAAATGGATTTGAATTTTGACTCCTTGTTCACATTTGATTAGGAAGAGACCTACAATCATCCCACCTTTTCCTCTTGCAATGTCCATAGCTTTATGCATTTACCATACTATCTATTGCTGATTTTCATTCATAATAAAAATTACATTGTTTAGGCCTTCTTGTGTGGATTTTTCTTGTTATTCATAAATCATTACTATAAAAATTGTAAATGAGATCGATGAGGTGGGTGCTCTTATTTTTTGTTTGCAATTTATATGTGATTAAGAAAAATGTGATCTATTAATGTAGAGTATTTTAGTAGGTTTGACCTTTTGGAAATAGTGAGTAGAGAAGAGAAAAAAACTTTATGTTCTGGTTATGAATAGGCTTCATGTCTAATTATTTTTCCTTTTATTGTTTGATCAGGTGGTGTGGTTGATCGAATTGGATTGGCAATGATGAACTGTAGTGCAGTTATCCAGATAGTGGCTTGTTTGATTATTATGTTGGGAATAATGGGAGCTATCCATGGCAATGAGAATGGAGGAGTTGTAGTTATGATTGCTAAAATAACATCCACAATGAACACAACCCCAACACCAGCACCGACACTGGCACCGGTCTTCACCAATATGACAACTTGTTATCATTAGTTGGGTTGTTCAAAACTTTCTTAGAGTTTAAGTTACCTTCTTTGGTGCTCATGCCTATACAAGTTACCTTACTATTTGATACTTTCTAACATGTTCTTAAGATAACTTGTTTAATTCATCCTAAAAAAAATCATGTTTCATTAAGAAATGAATTAAGGGCAGGGCAACTGATACATGCCAATAGATAGATGGCCAGAGAGAGCCTAGGCACCTTGTGAATTGAAAATGGATGTTTATAGAGGCTGCATTTATGCATTGACTCGGAAGGAACTTGAATTGACATTGATTTGTTGAATGAGAGTTGGTCTTTACGATTTCATCTTAACAAGGTTTGTTAGCTCTTAGATCCAGTAAAAAGGAAGGGCATTTATGTTTGTCTAAATAAGGAGAATAACTTTGTTGGCAATAATAACCATGAAATATCTTATAGCTTGAAAGTAGCACTATGTGTTTTGCTTCTCATCAACAAATTTACTGACACTAATCATAAAATATATACACAATTATTTTTTTATATTTTTTACATGTCTAGTTATATATTAATATTTTTCCAAATATTTTAGAACCTAAAGTGATTTTAATTATATATTAATTTATTTTTCCCAAACTTTTAAACACAAATGGCCAAATTGGAAAAGATTTTGGAAACTCAGTTTTAAATGATGACATTGGGCATATACATAATAGTTATATTTTGAAAAGGAGTCAATTTTCTGATTTGTTTTTCAAAGGTGGAACAAATAATTAAAATTATATGAAATATAGAAGATGATATATAAATGAGATGAGTCCGCATTGAATTGTAACCAATGACGGATTGTAGTTGTTTGAGATGCAAAGGAAAACAATAAGATCTCCGAGAAAAGAAAATGCACATGTTTAATTCACATTTGTAATTTATTCATTAATTTTATTTTTTTAAATAGTTAAGTCTAATTATAATTTCAATACTATTTCTTAAACTTCTAGATACAAAATTATTTTAATAAACAAATTTCTTATAATAATTGTAATTACTAGTAATCTAGTAGAAATGAAGGTATTTATGTTTTTTTCAATTAAGGACAATGACTTCATTGGGAATAATATTCATGAAAGGTTTTGTCACTCAAAATTATCATTAGAATATTTTTAATTGCAAATGCCTAAATTGGAGAAGATTTGGAAAACTCCATTTTTAACATATATAATAGTTATATTTTGAAAAAAAGCTCATCAAATCTTAATTGAGAAACAAACCAACCAGTATTGAGAAGCAAACCAACAAGTAAAAGTACATGAATAATGATATAATTTAGGGTTGTACCTAAAAAAAGATGAGACCATAAGGACTAGATAATTTTGTAAAATTTCACAAACAAATAGAGTGCATAAGACAATTCTTTGGTTGCATATGAATTTGAATCATAAAATGTACACGTTTTTTTTTAATTTATAGTTTTTTCTTTCATAATTTTTTTTTCAAATATTAATTTTAATTATATATTATTTTTTTTCCAAATATTTTAGAACATAAAGTGATTTAATTATTTGTTAATTTATAATTAGAATATTTTTAATTACAAATGGCCAAATTGCAGAAGGTTTGGAAAAATCTAGTTTTAAATGATAACATTGGGCATATACATAATAGTTATAGTTTCAAAAAAAGTTCATCAAACCTTAATTAAGAAGAAGCAAACCAACCCGTACATGAATAATGATATAATCTAGGCCTGTAAGGACTATGTAATTTTTGGAGTAAAATTTCACAAACAAATAGAGTGCCTAAGACAATTCTTTGGTTGCATATAAATTTGAATCAATATATATATATATATATATATATATATATATATATATATATTTTTTTTTTTTTTTTTTTTTTTTTTTTTTAATTTTAATGTTTTTTTTTTAAGAATTTCAAAATAATAATTTAAATTATATATTAATTTTTTTCCAAATATTTTAGAACCTAAAGTGATTTAATTATATCATTAGAATATTTTTAATTACAAATGACTAAATTATGTTAGAAAATTAAATATTATAGAGCAATGAAAAACATAAAATATGCGGAAAATACAAGCACACAAAACACATAAAACCAGAGAGACACAGATATACGTGGTTCACCCAGTTTGGGCTACATCCACCCTGAACATCCAGTCCTTCCTTTCTATTATCCAGAAAAAATGAAGAGACACAACCTACAACAGATCCGCTGTAATATCCTTTGTTCTCTCTCACAGTCTCCCTATCTGTTTCTCGCTCTGAGAATACACAAACCATACATAGCCCCAATACAATACCCTCATAAAAGCGAGGGGGTGCCTTCTAGGGAAAAAAAAACCCTAAACTAAACATAAATTCTACCGTCAGATCATCCGCCTAATCAACGGCCCAAATTGACTAGAAATTACTATACTTTTACAAGGCAATTTTACATCTGTTTTTAGCTTCGAGGGTGGGTGCGTTTAATTACGAGCGGCATTGCCGCCCCATTAAGGTATAGGGGTCCAACACTGTGATACAAAATAAACAAGATAATCAGGGTCCACACCCAACAATCTCCCACTTGGAGACTGATTGTAGCAACTCCATCACTGCTTCATTTGCTAGACAATGACTCCTCTTTGGACATGGTTGTTTCTCATCTTCATCGTCATCCTTGAAGACCAATTGAAACTGAGCATAATCTCAGTTTCTCCCTGGTTACAAATTTTGTTAGCATATCTGCAGGATTATGGCTAGTGTGTATCTTTTCTAGCTTCAACTGTCCATCTTCCAATACTGACCATATGAAATGGTACTTGAGCTATATGTGTTTAGTCCTAGAATGAAATGCTGAGTTCTTTGCAAGATGAATGGCACTTTGGCTATCACTGTATAATATGCCCATATCATGCTTCTTACGCAATTCATCCATAAAACTTTGTAACCAAGTCATTTCCTTTACTAGCCTCTGTAGTAGCAACATACTCTACTTCTGTTGTTGAAAGTGCAACAACACTTTGGATTTTTGAAACCCAATTGATAGTTGTTCCACCTACAGTAAATACATATCTTGTAGTGCTCCTCTTGTTATCTCTGTCACCTGCCATATCTGCATCAACATATCCCTGTAGAGAAATGTTTGAACCACCAAAGCATAATGCTTGATTTGTGGTACCTCTGAAATATCTGAGAATCCATTTTACTTCCATCCAATGTTCTTTTCCTAGATTGTTCATGTACCTGCTTACAACTCCCACTGCATGTGCAATATCAAGCCTTGTGCAGACCATTGCATACATTAAGCTTCCAACTGCTGATGCATATGGAACTTTAGACATATAATCCATTTATTCTTGGGTCTTGGGGCACATCTCCTTACTAAGTTTGAAATGGCTAGCAAAAGTTGTACTAACTAGTTTTGCATTCTGCATATTAAATCTTTTCAACACCTTTTGTACTCATTCTGAGACAGTGTTAGTTTGCTATTTTTCTTGTCTCTAGTTATTCTCATACCAAGGATTTATTTTGCAGCTCCCAAATCCTTCATTGCAAATGAATTTGCCAATTTTCTTTTGAGAAAATTTATTTCCTGCATGTTAGCCCCTGCAACAAGCATGTCATCTACATACAATAACAATATAATATAGCTACCATCATTTTGGTTTTTTAGATAAACACAATGATCAGAGTGACATCTAGTATAACCTTGTTCAGACATGAACCTGTCAAATTTTAGATACCATTGCCTTGGAGCTTGTTTTAAGCCATACAAGCTCTGCTTTAACCTGCACACTAATTTTTCTTTCCCTTTCACCTGATATCCTTCTGGCTGCTCCATATTGATCTCTTCCTCCAAATCTCCATGGAGAAATGTTGTCTTTACATCTAACTGTTCAAGATGTAGACAAGACTTAAAATAGTTCTAATTGAGGTCATATTAACAACAGGAGAAAATATTTCATCAAAATCAATACCTTTCTTTTGTGCAAACCCCTTCACCACAAGTTTAGCTTTGTACCTATGTTTTCCTCCATCTTCTTCCTTCAGCCTGTAAACCCATTTATTCTGCAATGTAGTTTTACTTGCAGGAAACCTGACTAAGTCCTAAGTCTGGTTATGCATTAAGGATTCCATCTCTTCTTTCATGGCTAGCTCCCACTTCTTCCTGCTTTCAACCTGCATTGCTTCTTCATAACATTTGGGTTCACCAGAATCAGTCAACAATAAATAATATAATGCTGGTGAGTATCGTTTAGGGGGTCTACTTATCCTGGTAGATATTCTAACACCACTTTCAGGTGTTTGAGGTGCATGTTGCTGTTTTGGTGGTTGTTGTTGTTGTGGCTCTTGATTATTATTATTTTCAGGCACCTTTACCTTTTCTGTGATCTCATCAAGAACTGTGTATTATTTTTTTTCTTTTTCCCGTTTCTTTTCGTGCTACTGACTCTTATACAATACCTTTTCATTGAATATTACATCTCTGCTCCTAATGATTTTGTGATTTTCATAATCATATAAGCGATAACCAAAATCATTAACACCATATCCAATAAAGGTGCATTTATTTGATTTTTCCTCAAGCTTGGTTCTGTTTTATTTATTAATATGGACAAAGGCCTTACAACCAAAAGGATTTAAAAAAAAGTAGTTTATCTTTTTACTTGTCCATGCTTCCTCTAGAATACCACCATCCAAGGAACTTGGAGGCCCTTTGTTTATTAGATAAATAGTAGTATCTACATCATCTGCCCAAAATTGTAAAGGCAATCCTGCATGAAATCTCATGCACCTTGCATCCTCCATGATTGTTCTGTTCATCCTTTCTGACACACCATTTTCTTGTGGTGTTCTTGGAATTTTCTTTTCTCTGCGAATTCCATGCTCTGAACAGTACCTATCAAACTCTTTGCTGCAATATTCACCTCCATTTTCTGATCTGAGACACTTCAAATTCCTTCCTGTCTCAATCTCAACCAAAGCTTTCCAGTTCTTGAAAGTATCAAATACATCAGATTTATTTTGAATACAATAAATCTAAGTTTTTCTAGTTGCATCATCAATAAAAGTAACATAATAACGAAAGTCACCAAGAGATGATACCTGAGCAGGTCCCCATACATCTACATGCACAAGCTCTAATTTTTTTCTCTTCTTTTCTTTCCCAACTCTGAGAAATCTGACTCTCTTCTATTTTCCATAAATGCAATTCTCACAAAAATCCAAATCAACATTCTTCAAACCCGACAACAAATTTCTTGAGTGAAGAATCTTCATCCCCTTCTCACTCATGTGTTCGAGCCTATGATGCCATAATGCTGCATCTGCTCCTTTGGAAGTTAAAGCATTAACAGAGTTAGAAATACCATTGCATAAATACAATGTACCAACCTTTTCGCCTTTTGCTATTACCGGGGCTCCTTTGGTGACCTTCCAAGTTTTATCTGTGAAAGTTGTCACACAACCTTCACTGCCTAACTGCCCTGTTGAAATCAGATTTTTCTTCAGATCTGGAACATGCCTTACCTCCTTTAGTAGCCATTGGTTTCCATTCTGTTGTTTTACAAGAACTTTACCCATTCCAACAATTTTACGGGGTTTATCATCACCCAAACGAACTTGTCCAAAATCTCCTTGAACATAGTCATGAAAATATTTCTTATCAGGTGTGGCATGGAATGAAGCCCCTGAATCTACAACCCAAGAATCAGTAACATTTTCGAAAGAAAGAATCAAAGCATCTTGTAACACATCACCTGTCACATTTGCTTCATGATTTTTTTCTTGTTGTGCATCTCCTTCTTTTCCCTTCCAAGATCTACAATATTTCTTTAGGTGTCCTCTCTTTCCGCATTTCCAACACACTATCCCCGATCTGGACTTGGATCTACCTTTCCTTGATTTACTATGATAACCCGAGCTATTTCCTCTTTCCATTCTTCTTCCCCTAGACTCTGCACTCAAAGCATTACCCGATGTCTCACCAGAGCTTTTCCATCACATTTCCTCGCTAAGGATAGCACCGAAAACATCATCAAACTTTAAAGTACTAGATCCAGAGACAGAGTTACTAATGGCCATAACTAAACCATTCCAGCTTTCTGGCAATGAGCACAAAAATAACAGAGCTCTAACTTCATCATCAAATTTTACCCCTACAAAACTTAACTGACTGGTAACTGTATTAAAATCATTTAAATGGTCTACAACAGATCCACCTTCCGACATCTTCATATTAAATAAACGTTTCATAAGAAATACCTTGTTTGAGGCCGAGGTTTTTTCATATAGTTTCGCCAAAGCCTTAATCAAACCCTTTGTTGTTGTTTCCTTCAAAATATTGAAGGATACTGATGCCGCGAGGCAAAACCGTACTGTTCTGAGTGCCTTTCTATTGAGAATCTCCCATTCTACATCTGTCATAGCTGTCGGCTTTTTTTTTTTTCCACTCAATGGTAGGTACAGATCTTTCTGATACAGATAATCTTCCATCTACATCTTCCACAACGAGAAGTTTTGGTTGTGAAATTTCTCAACCCTAAATTTACCATCTTCTGCCATTGCTCCCACTCGAACCAGGAAACCCTTCTTTCCTGTGATTTTATCAGCCAAATAGACCTTCGGCTCTGATACCAGTTGTTAGAAAATTAAATATTATAGAGCAATGAAAAACATAAAATATGTAGAAAGTACAAGCACACAAAACACATAAAACCAGAGAGACACATATATACGTGGTTCACCCAATTTGGGCTACGTCCACCTCGAACAGCCAATCCTTCCTTTATATTATCCAGCAAAAATGAAGAGACGCAACCTACAACAGATCCGCTGTAATATCCTTTGTTCTCTCTCACAATCTCCCTATCTGTTTCATGCTCTGAGAATACACACACCATACACAGCCACAATACAATACCCTCATACAAGCGAGGGGGTGCCTTCTAGGGAAAAAAAAAACCCTAAAATAAACATAACTTCTACCGTCAGATCATCCGCCTAATGAACGGCCCAGATTGACTAGAAATTACTATATTTTTACAAGGCAATTTTACATCTATTTTTAGCTTCGGGGGCACTGCCCCCAAAACCCCCCACCAGGGAGGGGCTTCGTGAAGTCGCAGCCACCACCCCCTGGATCCCCCAGGCAGCGTTTAATTACGGGCGGCGTTACCACCCCATTAAGGTACAGGGGTCCAACACTGTGATACAAAATAAACAAGATAATCAGGCTCCACACCCAACAAATTAGACTATCAAATGGTTTTATCAATGATTGTGGAGAAAATTTAAACAACATTCACCTTTAGGCTATTTGTTCTTTTTTTTCAAAAAGATTGACTTTCAATAATTTACTAACAAAAAATCATTTTTTCAATAATTCACTAACAAAAACTCATTTTTTCTTTTTCGAAAAAGGATAAAAAAAACATTCTTTACTATCATTAAATTTACAAACAAACTATTTTGAAAAGAAAAAGAAAGTCTATTAAATTTAAAAAAAAAACAACAAGACATTTAAGCTATTTGTAGCTTAGAACTTATATCAAAAAATGCAATATTAATCTTCAAAATGGAGAAAAATAAAAATTAAGTTATATATGGTCTATTTAAAAGTGAAATGAATCTAAATAAATTTGTTTTGTAACTATTTAAATCTTAACAATAATAGTTTTACACACCACTATTTCTCTCAATATTTAATAATTCTATTTTTTAGTAATATGAGTGTTAAACTTTTTAAACAAGACACTTAAGTTATTTGTACATTAGAACTTTTATATCAAAAAATGCAATATTAATTTTTAAAAGGGAGCAAAATTAAAAATATGGCATCCTTTTCAGAAGGAACAACTGTTGAGCAACTCAAAAATCTCTTAAGAATCCTCACCATTCATTCTGTAGATTCATTATTTGATTCATTTTGTAGAGTCATTATTGATAGTTGATACCAGACTAATTTGTAAGTGTTGTAAGAGAATAATCCAAAAATTGTGCCTTTAGTGAATTTTTGAAGAACCTTTTTCATTTATGATTCATAATTCATGTAGGTCATGCATAAAAGATGCCTACCTCTTCATCTGCCACCAATGTAGATGTCTACCTCTTCATCCACCATCAATGTTTTTGCTTATACCAGGAGGTGGGTTGATCATGTGTTTTAACATGTTCTTAGAATAACTTCTTTGTATTCACTTTTGATAGTATCCTTTAAGTAAATCACTTATATTCATCTATACATTGTTGTTTAAATTTTCAAAATAATGAATAATTTCAAACCTTTTTTTCCATTTGTGATTACTCTTTCTCTTGAAGTGTTTACACAATCAACCCTAAAATGATATAATAATTAATCCCAAACCTCAACCTCAAAAAAAAAGTAGTTCCTTGTTGTTAGATCGTAAATGGATTTGAGTTTTGACTCCTAGTTCACATCTGATTAGGAAGAGACCTCAATCATCTCACCTTTTCCTCTTGCAATGTCCATAAATTTCCATAGCTTTATGCATTTACCTTAATATACTATCTAGGAGGTGGGTTCATCATGTGTTTTAACACAGTCATAGTTTGTTCAACCAACCAATGTTTTTATGGACTTTCATGTCTTATGAATGGATTCAAAATTCTGATTACGAAATTCAGGCATAAATGAAACTAAAAAAAATTGTTTAGTTAAAATTATAAAGATCCACTTAAGTCTTAATTTATTTAAAAAAATAATCTGGTGTGAAATGACATGCATATCAAAAAAATATGCTCTCTAAATAATTGAAAGGAAAAAAATTTCAGACATAGATGACAGTAAAAAAAAGCTTGTTTCTTTAAAATTGTAAAGAGCCAGTCATGTCTTAACTTACTTAAAAACTAATTAGTGTGAAATGACATATATCCTTTAAAATTATAAAGAGCCAGTCAAGCCTTAACTTACTTAAGTACAAAAATATACTCACAATAATTGAAAGGAAAAAAAAATTGAAAGTTATCAAGAACACATGGAGAAATATTTGTACACTCTGCTATACAAGGAGAAGGAAATGTACCATCAGCAAATTGGAGGAGGAAGCGAACCATAAGCAAATTGGACTGAGCCTGACATTGGAGAAAGTAGTTCATGAGTTCAATTTTCAATAATGATTTTATTAGCGTTGTAAATCTGCTTTGGCTCACAATTCATTGTATACTATTATGAAAATAAAAATGAAAAGAAAAGAAAAACGAAACAAAAAGAAATTGTTTCAACATTGTAACAAAATATGAACATCGGAATGCTCTTATCCAGCAACATCTTCCATGACCTTCCATGCTTCTAATTCGATTATGTTCCAAAAACTTTTAAACATTATATTCCACAAAGCTTTAAACAAGTTGCCTGCATCTTCATTTATAGGAAAAATATTTCTCAGACAAGAGATTATTACGAAGCATTCCACGGAGGAGAATTACAGATATTACAGTCAATATGCTTTCAAACGTTGCAAAAATTTTGTTCTTCTAAAGGGAAAACAACAAAAACTCCTGAGGATAGCTACTCCTACAACGTTCACTCTAAAAACAAGGTTGTTGCATGAGTGAAAACAACATAGCCATTGCAGCTGAAAACAATAGATTTTTTCTACACTGAGAGCGTTGTGGCTGACACCTTGGAGAGCATATCGTTCTAGGATGCCGGATGAACACTATTTCTCGTGTGAATGAATCTTGGGACTCAAATTTTACACATAGAATCTCTTTAGAAAATGGTAACTGATTAATACTGGTATTATTATTTTTTTCATGGGAAAAAAAAACATTGTTATATTAAAATAGTTCACATACCATAATTACATAATACCTCTTGGCACCTTAGTAAAACAAAGGTCAAGATGAAAGGATAGTTTTCCAATAAAGTCAGAAAACAAAACTATCAATAGATCATTGACAAAAAGTGATGAAAAGGATTAGATACATATCCATTGAGGATCATGATAGCTTCAACAATATAAAATAGTCCTCATCCATCCAGTAGAGAGTTATGATGATATCAAAATGGATCATTCCATACAGAGGACCATACATAGTTTGATGTAGGCAGAAAGCATAAGAAGAAATAAACCTGTCCACTAGTATACAGATTAGCCACTTTCTAAGAAATATTAGTGTAAAGGCAGAAAAAAGACAAAAATAATGGTCAAGGAAATATAGCTAGTAATCATTCACAGATATGTGCAATATTTGATCCATTGCATAGAACTGGGAAATCAAGCTCGCTTGATAAATTCATAGAGTACACTAGTTCGCTTGAATGATGTCCCTAGGCTCGCTTGTAGAAGTAGTATGATTATGGAAATGGATAAGAAAAAGAGGCCACCTATTTGGAATCAATGAAGTGAAGAACCGAGATGGATCCAAAAGGTGCTTCCAGTCCAGCCTTGGATAAAATATCATCGTGCATATTATATTCTCTATAGATATGGTTCATCGAAAAATCCTGAAATTTGGATAGAATATATTGGGTACGATCAATCCATCCATTTAAGTGTTGTCCCTGCAGTTTAGATTTTCCAGAAATACCATCAATAATGAGCATGGAATCACCATATACATGAATGCATGGTATTTCAAGATGGTATGCCACCATGATCCTGCTCCATAATTCCATGAGCTCAGCCTTGTTGTTTGTCCCTTGTCCTCCGTTCCAGAAAATATGATATTTCTCTGAAGCATATAGTTTAATCCATGCCCCACACCCACATATTCCTCCATTCTGAGCTCCATCAAAGTAATTCGTAGGAAGAACAATTTTGTGTGGCCGACCCTGCACAGAGAGGTCGACAATATCAGATTTTCGCATGGGTACATCCCCCAACTAATGCATAATATTGGAGTGAATCGTTGTAATATTAAAAGGAACTTCTTGAAAGATCATCAGGTTGCGAACACCCCATAGTTCCCACACAACATAATATGGCAGAGATTTGAACAAAACTTTTATGGCTACCCAATACTGAAAATTATGCTCACAGTCAGTTGGTCTCCAGTTTGGATCATCCAGAAGCTAAGTAAATAACCTCCATACCATTTATGCCAAATCACATTCGATAAAAAGATGACAAATAGATTCATCATTTTTATTGCAGAAAGAACATCTCCCAGGTCCCTAGATGCCACGTTTTTTTAGAACCTCCCATGTGAGGATCTTCCCATGCTGAAGGAGCCAAGAAAATAACAAAATTTTGTGCAGGATCTTCCACCGCCACGCTGGGTAGAAACAGGAAATGGATCGGTCACTAATCTGTTCGGCTTTGATTTGTAGATATAATTCATGATCTAAAATTCCATTATCCTATGTAATGCCATCCCATGAGATCTGAACACCCTCTCTGTTGAATGATAATACAACAATTTGTATTGGTCCAACAAATCGCTTCCATTTTTCCAAGTCCAGGTTTTGTATGCTTATTGAAGATACCGATTTCCAAATCGGGGCACCCAATTCCCAATGAGAAGTGATATCAGAAAGAAAAAATAAACCCCTTTGATTGAGCATGTGTAAAATAGTGAGATAAAATTCCTCACATCCCTGTAGTCCCATGATTCTGATACTTCCAATAGGTATTTTTTGACCATTACCAAAAATCCATATCAATTTTCTGCCCAGAATATCCTTTACCTTTATAAAACTGCACCATATCTGGGAAGAAATATGAGAAGATTCGAAAGTTCCATGGAAGAGCTGTTGCAATGGGTCACCACATATATATTTATGACCAATAATTTTGGACCATATCCCATTTCCATTTAGTACGCACCATAGTGATTTGGTAAGTAAAGCATTTGAGAAAACCCGAAGATCCAACAAACCCCATCCTCCATATAATTTGGGTTTTGTAAGAAGAGATAGTTTGAAAAGATGATATTTATTCCACGAGGATGTTCCAACCCATATGAAGTGGGATATAATTGCATTTAATTTTCCAATGATGAAATCTATCAAGTAAAATAAATGTGACCAATAAACCATGAGTTGTGATAAAATAGCTTGAACCAGGATGTACCAACCACCAAGAGAAAGCCATTTATTAGTCCACTTCATGATTTTATTCTTATATCTGTCTATCAGCCAATCCCAATCCTGATTATAATAGGCACATGGCTTTAGTCTAAATCCCAGGTAAGTTATACCATCCATGAGTAAACTAGTATTAACCCCTAGGAAACCAACAATAAAGAGAATTTCTTCCATGTCACCATTATCATATATTAGGATTGATTTCCCTTTTTTTATACACAGCCATGTAGCCGCACCAAAACGGGACAGAATATAAGATAGATAGAACCAATGCTTCCTAATAAGATTTCCAAATACCAGCAAATCATCCACAAAGAGAGAGTGTGTGATGCTTACCATTGGCGAAAAAGATAAACCTGTATAATAATCCTTATTTGTAGCCATCTTCAAGAGATTAATAAAACCATCCATCACTAGAATAAATATAAGAGGTGATAATTCACACCCTTGCCTAAGTCCTCGCCCAACAATAAATAATTATGTGTGCACACCATTGATGAGGATTGCATATCGAATAGAGCTGCTACATGCCATGATCCACCAGATTGAAGACATCAATAGGCCATTTTTTAGGAGAGCAAGCCTGATAAAATACCAATCTACAGTATCATAAGTCTTATATAAATAAATTTTCATAATAAGAGTCTCCCTCTTTTGATCGCGAATAGTGTGCCTTTCTTCCTGTGCTATGGAAACAACATCATGAATCGATCTTCCTTGCAAAAAAACATATTGTTCCTCTGAAATATATCTAGACAAAACACCTCTCATACAATTGGAAATAATTTTAGATGTGAGCTTGTATATTACATTGCATAGAACAATTGGCCTAAAATTAGCGAATGATAAAGGATCAGATGATTTAGGAATCAAAGCAAAGAAAGTGGAATTCAAATCCCTTGGAACATAGCCCAATACACGAAATTGTTCAGTGATAGAGAGAAATTCATCCACCAGTAAATCAAAGAAGTGAAGAAAGAACTTAACCGTCTAGCCATCAAGGCCCAGGCTCTTATCTCAAGCAAAAGATTTAAGGACAGATTATAATTCCAATTTTGTAATAGATTGCTCAATAGATTCATTAGGCTATTGGTCAAACATATGCGGTAATAACCCATATTTGACATTAAGCATCAATAACCACCTCCACCTTGTAGAATTCATTGAAATGTCTATATGCTTCCTTTAGAACTTCAGTGTTTGAGACCTTTTTCCATCCATCCTGTGTTTGAATTTGCCATATTGAATTTTTATTATGCCTCCCATTAGCACATTTATGGAAATATCTTGTGTTCAGATCACCCTCTCGCAACCACTCATTCCTGCTCTTAAGCTTCCAGTTTGTCTCTTGGATTTTTATTAAAACCAGTTTACGAGCTCCCATATCAGCAAGAAAGATATACATCTCCTCATTCAGAGGCACGAGCAGCATCTCCTTATATATTTTAGCAATGCATGCTTCAATATTTTGATACTCCTTTTTTAACATCATTTTTTTTTTCTCTCCCATTTTTTAATAATACCCTTAAGCCTTTTGAGCTTATCTTCCAACGTATTCCATCCACTTAGGCCCATACTCTGTGTATCTTCCTTCCAAAATAAAGACACCAAGTTAATAAATTCTGGATCAGATAACCATACCCTATTAAACTTGAAAGGCAATCCTTTTGGTTTAGGCTAATGTCAGCATGACAAGAGAATCACCATGTGATCAGATAGAGTGGAGGATATCACTCTCGATCTCAAATTCCCCATGTGTCTGAAAATCGATGGTTTTATCACCCCACGGTCTAAACTTTTTGCGATATACTCTGGACTCCTGTGCCTATTGGTCCATGTCGGCACAATGGGTACAGGTCTTATGTCAACCATTCCATAATCACTCAGCATCCTCCCAACTTTATCAACCAGAGGATCATGTCGCACCTTCGTACCCCATGATTCATCAGTGGCCAAAGTCACATTATAGTCTCCAACCAGCATTAGATTATTCAATGATAATATTCCACAGTTTTCCATTTTATCCCAAAAGGAACTGCGAGCCTGACAAGGAGCATATAGATTAATGGGGGCAATCTATTCAGTGATCCCTGGAAAGGAGCCATATAGAAAAATCCTGCCAAAAAATTTGTATGCTCTGAGATTGACCATCAATGTGTTCCATAATATGAGCATACCACCCACCCTTCCAATAACATCAATATCGATGGCCTTCCATCTAGGGAAAAATGGAAAAATAGATCTGATAGCATTAAACCTAGTACATAAGGTTTCTTGTAGGAAAATTATAGATGGGTGATATTCATCTATCATCTCCTGAAGGCAAAGAATCTTAGTAGGGTTTCCCACCCCTCTTATGTTAAGATAAAGGATAGATTTCATGGCGCACCCTTTCCAGGGTTTCTTTCTCTAAGGGCTCGATGATCATCCACAGCTGAAATAGAACATCTAGTAGGTCTAATAGCTCCCCCTGAAAAGGAGCCTTTGATTTGTGGCAGCCCCTAAAATGCCTGGAACCAGATTTGGTGGTTTTTCAAACAATAATATTGGAAGATGAATTTGGAGATATATATTGTTGAGGTTCCCCGGGTATCTTATCAAAAACAGTAAGAGCTACCAGATCAAGCAAAGGGTTCTAAAGGATAGATTCCAGATCACTTCCGACATTATTTTTCGGAGAGTCAATAGGGGGTTCCAAAATAGGGTCATGAGAAGAGTGAGGTGATGTCCACTCCAGAGGGGGCATGGAGGGTGAGATGATTAAAGGCTCATTCGATGGCAGCAGGATGGTAAGGGAATGGATTTATCTGATACACAACGACCATGTGGGTCAGCTATGGTCCCAGTCGAAAGAGAGGGAACATATTTATAAGGAGGAGGCATCATGAATCCTTTCAAGCAACAAGTATCAGATGATAGGATATTTTTATGGGAAAGAGACGAAGAATTATATGCATCATTCTTATCAAATATATTTTCTTGATCACTATCAAAAGAGGAGGAAACATCCTTACCCAGTAATTCTGCAACAGATGAGAAGAGAGGAGCATTTGATCTCTTGCGCCCGATAGATATGTTTCTCTGTCGGCCTACCCTTCTATGCCTTCTTGGACAGTTTCATTGGATATCTCCAGTTTGATGGCAGATGAGGCATCTGAATGGTACCCCCCAGTAGTCAACCCTCTGTCGATGTCTACGCTGTCCCCAAATCAAATCAATGTCCCCGGCCATCTCACCTTGAAAGGAAACTTCAACTAGAATCCATGCAATACGTTTATCAGCCATGCCAATACAATGTGGGTCAATATATCTGGTTATACAAATAGAATTACCAATTTCTCTAAGGGTCTTTATGGTCCAGAACTCCAGCGGAAGACTAGGAATATTTACCCAGATAAGCTTGCTCCTAGGTGCTTCCATGATAGGATTGAAAACCAAATACCAGGGTAGAAGTTTCATATAGCTCCTACCCCTAACCCAAGTTTTCTCCATAATTTTCAAACAAGCATTTTTGTGAAGAAAATGAATGCTAAACCAACATCCCATCAAAAGAATAACCTTAGGTGTGTATCCGAGCATAGGAGACTAGAATGTATTTACCCATTCGACCATATCGAGTTCACCCGTCTCCACAAAAATCCATCACCCAATGAGAGCACATTTTTGTAAACTTGCAACTTCATCCCAGAGATCAACATATTCGAGGGAGACCTCCTTAATTACAGATGCTGGTTTAAAACACTTGCCTTTTTGTTGTCCACCTCGTTTGTTATGATCCAGTGCATCAGCCTTGATAGCTATTCCTTTTCTCCCATAAGCCGAAAAATGATTGAAAGAACAAGCGTCCTTTCCATTACCAGTGAATTTATCAGAAGCCAAGAATTGATCAACCTTCTTTCTCAGGTTTGTATTACGCTTCTGTTCACTATTTTTCTTCGCCATCATCGTGGCAGCTATTAGTACCTCACGTGCTGACGTGTCATGAGATAGAATATCCACCTGCCCCTCCATCAAAGCAGCGCCACCCAGAAGAAATATGATCACTGGCCAAAATCATAGATAAACCCTCACAAGAGGGAGATACTAGCCACCCGTAAAGGATATGACAGTATCTGGAAAAAACTAGATAAACCATGATGATAGAGAAGATACCACTCACCCAAAAAGGAAAAGACAGTCCACAGTCTGTCACATAACATATGACGAGAAACCCTGCGAGAAGGAAAAACATACAATCACACCCACGACGATAAAATGCAGAGTGAAGGTGAAAGTAGTTTTGGGAAGGGTGACACAAAAGGAATGTAAGATTAAGACATAAATTTCATAAAGCAGATTCATATTCCCAAAATAAGATAATCCCCAAGTGAATTAGCCCATGATGATAAAATAAATACTTCGTACCATCACAATATCCAAACAAGGATAGGGAACTACAACGACCATACAAGATATAACTGTCATAAAGACAATCCACCAACCCCTAATAGAAAGTTATCTCTTAAAGTATTGCTACACCAACCTATGTCCATGGACCATTAGCTCATATTAATAATAAATCCATATCAAATCTATGCCTATATCAACCATCACTCCATATTTAATGGCCTTGGACCGTAAGCTGCCACCAATACCCGTAAGAATTCAAATGAAAATTCTGGCACCAAATATCGTTAAACATCAAAACGAACAATCGGAATAACCAGAGCAAGTCACAGATCACAACGGCAACAACAAATGCACCCCTTACAGAACCACCACTGATGACAAAGATGAAAACCAAATCCGTGACATGGATGATATATATTCACAAAATTCAGCACATAAACGTAGCAGCTATCCCAACACGATTGTGTGGAAGTTTGAGAGCTCTCAGTTGAGCTAGAAGACACCTCAAAGAGAGAACAATCTATATTAAAAAGCATTTTCCTTTTTCTCAACAGTTTGAAAATGACAAGTTACCATAGCCCAGAGGATAAATATTGATATAAACCCAAGCATGAATATTTGAGCAGTCATCAAGAAATCAAAGTACGTCTCCCAAAACATCCTTTATACTTCCAAATAATCTACCCCAATACCATATGAGTTAACCATATCGCAGCAAATTACTCACATCATATCATTTCTTACTTCATCTATCTCATGGTTGCTATTCAATCCAATGGTTGAGACTATTTCTATCGTCTAACGTCTAATTTAACACCCAAAAAAACGCTTAATATAAGAGGGGAGTTGTTCTCATAAAAAACTCCAATAAATTGAAAACTAAACTAAAAATATTGTTCTATATCTTGAATTAAATTTTAAAACTTCCAAAACTCAACTACTAAAATAAAACCTACAAACCAATTCATTTATATATTTTTTAAAATACCAAAATAAATAACAAATTATACACTAATCAGATTCCTAAATATGAAACAATTAATTAAATTTCAAACACAATTTTGTTAAAACCCTTCAAAATAAATAACAAATTCTATACTGATCATATTCCTAAATATGAAACAATTAATTAAATTTCAAACACAATTTTGTTAAAACCCTTCAAAATAAATAACAAATTCTATACTGATCAGATTCCTATATATGAAACAATTAATTAAATTTCAAACAAAATTTTGTTAAAACGCTTCAAATATATAAAGTCACGATAGCAAAAACGGTTCCCACGTGAGACTAATTTGGGGTTACATTTGGATACGTGCTACTTTTCAAGTCACAAATCAGCGTTTTACTCATTCACGTGATAGACAAGAGTCAACCAAGCAAGAACAACGCCGTAAGGATAAATAGTGTACATATTTTGAAGTGCCATTGGACTTTGTAGGTAGGATTGGGTGTATGGAGGGATACAAGGGTATCCTTATCTTATAAATATAGTTTTTATATATTCAAAAGTGTTTCTACATTAATTATAGATTTTGTGATTAAAAAAAATATATATATATATATAAATATATATAAAATTCTACAATCCAGTATTGTAATGATGTTATAAAATGTTACTTTAAATTATTTGGTACAAAATTCTAGTAAGATATTTAATATTTAGAGATATTTTTAGATTTAGATACATTTCATTAGTAAAATTATTTTATTTGAATTTCCATAAGGTTTTTAAAATAATGTTGTTTTCTAAATTTATTGCGGTAATAATGGACAGATTCAATATTTATATACCTTGTTTCTAGTCTTGTTCTAGATTGGTAATAATTGACAAATTCAATATTTATGTACCTTGTTTCTATTCTTGTTCTATATGAAGATGATCAAGTGAGGGCCAAGATGGTTACTATTATTAAAAGAGAAAAATAAGTATTTACATATACTCAATGTAAAAACCTTAATTATTTTGTTCATGGTGAAGTGATTTTTGGTTTTATTTTTAGATATATCTAACATCCGAAGACATTTTAGGATTGGATACATTTCTTTACTAAAGTCTTGTACCATTATAATATGTTTATTGATTGAAAAATTCAATGCTTCTAAAGAATATATTTATATATAGTTTATTTTGTAAGATGAATATAAATTGAGTTCATTTTTGTTTTGTAACGTTATTAGTATTTGGTTTGAATGTTTGTGCCAATTCTAAATTAACAAAGCTAGATGTCACATTATGTTAAAATTGATTCGAAACTTTGTACATTGAAAAAAGATTGAATGGTTGTATAAGTTAGTCTTGAATTCTATACTTTTGAAAAAAACCCTGTACAAGTTGGTTTAGAATTCAATATCAGTGTGTAAATCCATAAACTATTGTTTAATACCCTATACAAGTTGGCCTTGAATTTAATATTTCTTCATCATTTTCCATGCTTGAAAATTGGGTAATTAAACATGTTAAAATTCCATGTTCAATTATAAATGGTTGGTTTCCAATATATTTTTAATTAAATAAAAAGGTCAAAGAAGAAAGAAGAAAAAATAATATGACAACACACATAATTAAATATTTAAGAATTTTTTTATCAACTTATCTAAATAAAATTAAAAGAAAATAAAGATGAGAAAAAATATTCTATTTTAATCCAACTCTAACTTAAAAATTAAATTATTAATACAGAAAGTCCATGAGGTTTTGGATGGACAATGATCATGCTCTGTTAAGACACTTTTAATGTGAAGTCAGTGTTCAATTCCCGATCTCAGTAGGGGTGATATGTTGTACATGATGAAGATGTAGTCCTGCCAAATGTGACAACCTCATTAAGAGTTAACTAGTATTAACTAGTTAAAGACAATTTGCTTATTTTTATTTTCTGGCAAGAAAGACCTAATTGTTATTTTTTATGAAACAAATTATTATTTTGTTTTTTGTTATTGAGTTAATAGGAGGAACTAATGAATGAAAAGAAAAATATTTTAAGCTGTTGGTAAAAAGTTTCCAAGAATAGGAGGTGGTCGGGGACAGTTGGAAAACGGTTACCTACTCCTCTGAGGATAAAGTTGAATCCCAGGGGAGGAGTAGGGGTTCTGTACAATTTTCTTTGGTCAAGGAGAGTATTTTCTAGAGCTGGTTATGATCAGTTAAAAATGACTCACAACAACCCTTAAGTAAACCAGACTTTCCGAATGTGATTGGGTTGGCCATCCAGAGGTCATAGCAAAAAGAGAATCCTTTCCACTACTAACCCAGGACACCGTCTAGATTCTAGAGCTAGGGGGCAAGAGGAGGACGTAATAGCATCCCTTGATGGTTGGGAGGACCATAGCTTAAGTTTTCTAATTCAGATAAGTATACTATGAATTTCCTAAGCAGGTTAATACTAGACTGGAAAGGTTGTTTCAGTATTACAGTTGAGAAAGTTCTGTTCTATTTCTTTTTAAGATATGAATATACAGGTATATAATGCATAAGACAGGAAATGCTATCTACAGGAAATTTTATTATCCTGAGATTCTGATAGAGCAAAAGTAAAAACAATACTATCTGTTCCATGTTATTATTATATGATTGATTAAGTAGAGATACTGTCTAAAATTCTGTGTATCGTGAGGGAAGCTTACAATGAATTGAAAACACTGTTAACATTGTTGATATGTAACAGAGACAAAATATACATAGTAGTATTGCTAAAATAAGACATGCATGAGATAAAATGTTGTATGAGTATATAGCCGCATTTATTTATTTATTTTCTTGCTACTGTAAAAGCACTTGCAACCATATATATATAAATATAGTTATATATGTAATCATAGAAATTGAAAACATGTTCTAAAGAAATGATGTAATTATAACTCTGCAAGACTAGAACCAGTGACAGGGTGTTAAATGACGCGACAAACTGTTGACCTAGTTCTGGGTATGTACCCAAAGCCTGGTTTCATCGTCCGGGGTCGATAACGCCATTCTAACTCGGACATTTGTGACGATGGTCCGGTCACCGACTGAACTAGTTAACGTGAAACCTTAGATAACAAAAGAAAGAAGCTTCAACGAAGTATTAATGACTGCATGTAGCATTATTTGCAGAATAATGAGAAAATCATTACAAAAGAATCACGACAGAACCCTTACCGGTTCAGCTATTATATTTATAAAGACCTGATAACATTTGTATTCATTACTTTATGAAAATAGATATGCAGAACCGAAAGGATGCAAATCTGTTATTGGGCAAAGGTAATATGAACATCTACAGCAATAATATTGCCAACGAAATGAAAGTAAAACAAAAAATGGGTATTTACACAGTGATACATTTTCCATGGTATTGTATATATCAAATAAATTCAAATCCAAACTGTCAAGAGTTAAAATAACAACTCAGAATTGATAATAAAAGACCCTTCGTTTTTATAAAAAACGTGGAACAACAGAACTTAGGGTTTAACCCTTAAGTATTCTCTCAAAATGGAGTCTAGGTCGCATTAAAACTAAATAAATTAGCTATTACAGGAAGTCCGCAGACTTTTAAAAAGACCCATTATCAAGAAGCTTGGGTTTCGGTAAATCTAAGACTGGAATCAAGGGAATTCAGCCCCATTGGGAGCGGAGTACCTGTGTAAGCATATTATGCAAAGAAATAAGCCATGATACTATTGCATGTCATTGAAAACTAGTATTGAAATTGTTTGCAACCTTACCTGTAGAGAATAGGTAAACAATAGAAGAAGGGTAAGGAACTGTGAAGTATATCAAAGCGAGAAGCATAAAATCCTCTTAAAAACTAAAGGAAAACTATCAAGGGTTTGAGTGCGGACCTGGAGTCAAAGAGCTTCAACCTCCAACACTCTGTTAGTGCCATATTAAGAATAAATATTAAAACCCATAACTAAGTGAACTCCCTAACTTTAAAACTCTGCAACTGGTAGATTATTTATGTAAAAATCTATATGAGCCGATAGATTTATCATAAATGATTAACACACAAATAGTGAAAAGCAATCACAGTGAACTTAAAGGAAAAGGGGAGGTTCTGAAGCACCATACCTGTGCATTGTTTGACGAGGGTTTCAAACTGGTAGTCTAGTCCATTTCTCAAAGGGAAAAACTCATAAAACCTCGACATTGGGATGTGAAATTGCATACCAGAGTAGAGATTTCACTTGGTAATTTTCCAGACATACATTAAACAAGAACGAACCCCATGAAACTATCACGTAGCCAAGCCAAAGTTTTAACATATCAGAGGCGGAGAGAACAAAGTTGAACAGGCGAAAATGAGGGCAGAACCGGAGCTCATTCACCGCCGAATGCAATTAAGTCTATCAGCTCAGAGATCGAGTGAAATGATTCACTCCAACAACCAAATCCCAATGAAACCCATAAAATCATGGCAGTTGTCCCAAATTATTTATTACACAGTACCGTGGCACCATTGAAATAGTAATCAACTCATAAACGTAGCGTACAAATTCCAAATGGATGTGATGTATATTAAGTTAAACTATAGATCGCTCTTTGTAATTTGGATCAGGAGTAATGACTATGCATTCGAGTGCCAATACAATATTCATGTGAAACATATATAATATGCGACCATATAAACCTTAATTACCATGTGAATATATATGTTGCATGAATGATAATTAGAATATGTGCCCGAACTCCTAGTTATATATATAAATGTCAACGCTCTAATATAAGTATATGTTAGGGATATGACAAGAGATGGGGAATTCACCCCTTAGCTATATTTATATGTTGAAAGGTAGATATAAGTAAAAAAAATTGTACTGTTGTATTTGTTTTTGTTAAAACTGTGACAAGTGGTATCAGAGCTAGTTGCTACACTGGGATCCTAAGGGTCTACTAACAGTGAAGCTGTGTATGTGATTAGTGCACACAAAGAGAGAGAACTAACAACAATGAGAAGAGCTATAACATCACAATCGCAACCAGAGGAAACTCAAGCACCAATAGTCATGAATCCAGAAATGTGGGTTCAATTAAGTGTAGAACAACATCAAAAGACTAGTCGGTTGCTCGAAGAACAACATCACCAAACTAGTTTTTTGTTGAACATAGTGCAGAAATTACAAGAGGAAATGTTAAGACTCAGAAAGGATAATGAGCGATTGTTTAAAGATCAGGAGAAAATTTGAAAGAGTCTATCAAACAAACAGAATCAGGAGATGGGACATCCCAGTGTTGAAAAATAATTATCAACAGAACAAGAAGATCATCAAACTAGAAACAACACTACAGGAAAAGCTGAAAAGAGTCCCTCCTAGAAAAGAAAAAACAAGAATTATAATAAGGCGGAGTCAGGCAATTTGTCTGACCAGCAAGACAATAAGAGACAGAAAGTGGAATTGTAGGGGGAGTTTCAAAAAATTAAACCACCAACTTTTGATGGCGAGGTCGAGCAGGTGGCTGAAGCCCGGTTAATTAATATAAATAAGTACTTCCAGGTGTATGAATATAGTCGCAATCTGAAGGCCAGATTGGCTATATACCAGTTACGTGAAAAAGCCACTTTGTGGTGGGAAGAAGTGAAAAATGTATGCAGTATTGATGAACAAGACATTACTTGGGAGCTGTTTTAGCAGTATTTCAAAGACAAGTATTTGACAGAAAGGTTTTATGATGATAAGGCTAAGGAATTCCATGATTTACAGTTGGGGAAGATGACCATAGATGATTATGTCACTAAATTCACTTCCCTGCTACGCTATGTTCCTTATCTCCAAGAGGAAAAGGCCAAAGTGCAGAGGTTTATGAGTAGTCTACCTACTCATATGAGAGAACGGATCGAATTTGTTAATCCTCAGACCATGGATGAAGCCATCCGTAAAGCCCAGATGTGCTATCAGTAGTCCAAGGCCAAAGGTGAAGGAGGGAAAAGCTAACAGCCAAAGAAAAACCAGAAACATAATTCCAATTTTAAAAGCAGTAAAAGTGAAAATTCTAAAGGCGCGGCACGGAATTCCATTAGTAAGTAATTTGGTAGAAATCACCAAAGAATTAAATGGCTAGGGGAAGAGAAGCCTACGGAGGCATCTAGCAAGCCAGAGCAAGGACAGACCACAAAACCTCCTTTTCAATGCTGGGGCTGTGGAGAGGCTCATTATTATAAAAATTGTCCACAATGAAATAACAGTGAAACTATAGCAAATCTGCAGGAGGCATCTACGGTAGGGGATGTGGTGCATAACATACCCTGCATCAATGCAGCCTTGGAAGATTGACAGGCTGATTTTCAGCCCACAATGATCGAACTAGAAGGTACTTTACTAACTAAACCTGTTTCAATTTTGGTAGATCCTGGAGCAAGTTTGAGTTATGTAAGTCCCAAGTCAGTGGAAATGTGTAAATTTAAGGAACATAAATTTAAGAACTCCTAGCTAGTATAGCTAGCTACTAGGGCAAAACGAAAGGTAATAGAAAAGGTTTCTAACTATGTGCTGGAAGTGGCAGAACAACAGTTACAAGTAGATCTAAATATCTTACCACTGGGATCTTACAATGTATTATTGGGTATGGACTGGTTGAAAAGACACTGGACCCTAGTGGAATGCAAAGAAAATATTATTTACTTCAGAATGCAAGATGGCAAGCGAAAAGAAATTCAAGGAATTAAAAGGCCTATGCAATTACGACCAATAACAGCATCCCAAATGGGTAAGTGTATCAGAAAAGGATGTCAATTGTATGCAATTCAAGTAGGATATGCAGACTCCAAGGAAAAGGCTCCAATAATGGAAGGTATTCTTGTAGTACAGGAATTTCTGGATGTATTTCCAGAAAACATTCCTAGTTTTCCACCCATGAGGGATATTGACTTCACCATTGAATTGCTGCCAGGAACCTCTCCGGTGTGAAGAGCTCCTTATAGAATGAGCGTGCCAGAACTAACAGAACTAAAGATACAGCTACAAGAACTGTTAGAAAAAGGTTATATCCGTCTAAGTGTGTCTCCTTGGGGAGCACCAATCCTATTTTTTAAGAATAAATACGGAACCTTACGCATGTGCATGGATTATAGGCAGCTTAATAAGCTGACTGTTAAGAAAAAATACCCCTTACCCAGAATCGATGACTTATTCGATCAAGTAAGAGGGGCTAAGGTGTTTTCTAAGATAGATTTAAGATCCAGATATCATCAGATTCAGATTAAAGATGAAGATATTTGCAAAACAACATTCTGCACTCGTTATGGGCATTATGAATTCGTAGTGCTTCCCTTCGGATTGAAAAATGCGCTAGCAACCTTTATGAGGTTGATGCATGGCATATTTCATCAATATTTGGATAACTTTGTGCTTCTTTTCATAGATGACATACTGATATATTCAAAAATCGAGGAGGAACATAAAGAACATTTGAGGATAGTTTTGGAAATGCTGAGAAATCATCAACTTTATGCTAACTTTAGCAAGTGTGATTTCTTTAAAATAGAAATTCAATATCTGGGACATGTTATTTCAGCTGAAGGAATAGTTGTTGATCCATAAAAGATCAAAACTATTATGGAATGGCGAGTACCTCAGAATGTGGTTGAAATTAGATCGTTTATGGGTCTAACTGGATAATATAGAAGGATTATAGAAGGATTTTCTAAAATTTCTTTTCGTATTACATCTTTGCAGAAGAAAGGCAAACCTTTCAAATGGACTATGAATGTTAGAACAACTTTGAAAAGCTGAAACAACTACTGACTTCAGCACCAGTACTGAAGGTAGCTAACCCTGACAAAGACTATGAAGTTTGTACTGATGCCAGCAAAGGAGTGGGAGCAATATTAACTCAAGAAGGTAGAGTAATAGCCTACGAGTCTAGAAAACTAAAAGATCATGAACAAAAATATTCTGCTTATGATCTGGAGCTTACAGCCGTGGTGCATGCTCTTTGGGTGTGGAGGCATTATCTGCTAGGTAAGAGGTTTGTACTTAAAACCGACCATAGCAGATTGAATAATTATTTTAAGAAACAAGATTTAAATTCTAAAGAAGCAATATGGAATGCCTTTTTGAGTCAATTTGACATGGACATACATCATGTTAAGGGGAAGGAAAATCGAGTTGCAGATGCGTTAAGAAGAAAACTTCAGAGTATTTATGCCTTATACTATAATCAGCTAGAAAGCCAACTTTTGGAATAGTTGAAAGAAGAATCACAAAAAGACCCAGAATATAAATTCTTGTGGCAGCAAATGGAAGAAGATAAAAAGCAAGGAAAAACATCCGAGTTTGGAAATAATGAAGATCGGGTGTTAAATTTTCGAGGAAAAATTTATGTGCCCAATCGAACAAGTCTAAAGGAGTTAATACTGAATGAGTTCCACCGCGGCAATTATGCTGGCCATCCAAGATATCAAAAGATGCTTACTGCAATAAGAAAGACATATTTTTGGCCAGATATGCACAAAAATATTGCTAAGTATCTAAGCAAATGTTTGGAATGTCAACAGGTTAAGGTGGAGCACTAGCATCCTACAGGGCTATTGTAGCCCATACCCATCCTTGAATGGAAGTGGGAGGTTATTTCCTTAGATTTCATCACGAGTTTACACGAAAAAAAAAGACAGAACGACTCTATTATGGTAGTAGTAGACAGATAAAGAAAATATGCCCATTTTATACCTGTACAGTCTACATATAAGACAGTACAGATTGCTGACATATTTATGAAGGAAATCTTCAGATTGCATGGTATACCAAAAACTATGATTTCAGATCGGGATGTTAATTTTACATCCGCATTTTGGAAAACTTTTTTTTCTGGTCTGGGAACACAGATACACTTTAGTACTTCCTATCATCCTCAGACTGATGGGCAGACGAAATGGGTAAACCAAGTTCTGGAAGATATGCTGCGCATGTATGTAATGCAACAGCCAACCAAGTGGGAGTATTTTTTGCACCTTGTTGAGTTTGCTTATAACAATGGGTATCAGGAATATCTGAAAATGAGCCCCTTTGAGGCATTGTATGTTAGGCAATGTCATACACCTATAAACTAGAGCAGTCCTGAAACAAAATTATTGTTAGGACCTGAAATGTTGGCTGAAATGGAAGCAGAGGTAAAAAGAATAAGGCAGAATCTGAAGGCTACGCAAGATAGACAAAATATTTACGCAGACAAGAAAAGGTCCTACCATGAATTTGTGGTAGGGGGCCATGTATACGTAAGAATTAAGCCCAAGAGAAGTACCATGAGATGGACCTCTTGTGCCAAATTGGCTCCCCGGTACTATGGAACTTTCCAAATATTGGAACGGGTGGGACCAGTAGCCTATAGATTGGCTTTACCCAGCCATATTCAAGTACACAATGTGTTCCATGTGTCTTTGCTGAAGCGATATGTACATGATGAAAAACATGTAATTCATTGGCAGAATATTTAGGTAGGAAAAAGGATAAAAATCCTAACTTGAAGTTTTGAATAAATTTAAGCATACTCACTTGAAAAACACTTTTGTTTTCTTTTTTAGGTAGAACCAGACGGAGAGTTTCTAGTAGAGCCGCAACACATACTTAACCGAAGAGAAATTGAACTCCACAAAAGAGTAGTTATCTAGGTGAAAGTGCAATGGAAGCACTTCGGACCAGATGAAGATACTTGGGAGGATGAGAAATTTATGTGGGAAGCCTACCCGAAGCTCTTTGTAGAGCTGGGCTGAAACACTGAGGACGGTGTTACTTCCAGGGAGGGAAGATGTGATAGCCTCATTAAGAGTTAACTAGTATTAACTAGTTAAAGACAATTTGCTTATTTTTATTTTCTGGCAAGAAAGACTTAATTGTTATTGTTTATGAAACACATTATTATTTCGTTTTTTGTTATTGAGTTAATAGGAGGAACTAATGAATGAAAAGGAAAATCTTTTAAGCTGTTGGTAAAAAGTTTCCAAGAATAGGAGGTGGTTGGGGACAGTTGGAAAACAGTTACCTACTCCTCTGAGGATAAAGTTGAATCCCAGGGAAGGAGTAGGGGTTATGTATAGTTTTCTTTGGTCAAGGAGAGTATTTTATAGAGCTGGTTATGATCAGTTGAAAATGACTCACAACAACCCTTGAGTAAACCAGACTTTCCGAATGTGACTGGATTGGCCATCCAGAGGTCATAGTAGAAAGCGAATCCTTTCCACTGTTAACCTGGGACACCATCCAGATTCTAGAACTAGGGGGCAAGAGGAGGACATAATAGCCTCCCTTGATGGTTGGGAGGACTACAGCTTAAGTTTTCTAATTCAGATAAGTATACTATGAATTTCCTAAGCAGGTTAATACTAGACTAGAAAGGTTGTTTCAGTATTACAATTGAGAAAGTTCTGTTCTATTTCTTTTTAAGATATTAATATACAGGTATATAATGCATAAGACAGGAAATGCTATCTACAGGGAATTTTATTATCCTGAGATTCTGATAGAGCAAAATTAAAAACAATACTATCTGTTCCATGTTATTATTATATGATTGATTAAGTAGGGATACTGTCTAAAATTCTGTGTATCATGAGGGAAGCTTACAGTGAATTGAAAGCACTATTAACACTGTTAATATGTAACAGAGATAAAATATACACAGTAGTATTTCTAAAATAAGACATGCAGGAGATAAAATGTTGTATGAGTATATAGCCGCATTTATTTATTTATTTTATTACTACTGTAAAAGCACTTGCAGCCATATATATATATATATATATATATATATATATATATATATATATAAATTGAAAACATGTTCTAAAGAAATGATGTAATTATAACTCTGCAAGACTAAAACGAGTGACAGGGTGTTAAATGACACGACGGACTGTTGACCTAATTCTGGGTATGTACCCAAAACCTGGTTTCATCGTCCGGGGTCGATAACACCATTCTAACTTGGACATTTGTGATGATGGTCTGGTCACCGAATAAACTAGTTAACATGAAACCTTAGATAACAAAAGAAAGAAGCTTCAACGAAGTATTAACGACTGCATGTAACATTATTTGCAGAATAATGAGAAAATCATTACAAAAGAATCACGGAAGAACCCTTACCAGCTCAGCTGTTATATTTATAAAGACCTGATAACATCTGTATTCATTACTTTACGAAAATAGATATGTAGAACTAAAAGGACGCAACTCTGTTATCGGGCAAAGGTAATATGAACATTTACAACAATAATATTGCCAACGAAATGAAAGTAAAACAAAAAACATGTATTTACACAAAGATACATTCGCCATGGTATTGTATATATCAAATAAATTCAAATCCGAACTTTCAAGAGTTAAAATAAAAACTCAAAATTGATAATAAAAGACCCTTCGTTTTTATTAAAAATGTGGAACAACAGAACTTAGGGTTTAACCCTTAAGTATTCTCTCAAAATGGAGTCTGGGTCGCATTAAAACTAAATAAATTAGCTATTACAGGAAGTCCGCAGACTTTTAAAAAGACCCATTATCAAGAAGCTTGGGTTTCGGTAAATCTAAGACTGGAATCAAGGGAATTCGGCTCTATTGGGAGCAGAGTACCTGTGCAAGCATATTATGCGAAGAAATAAGCCACGGTACTGTTGCATGTCATTGAAAACTAGTATTGAAATTGTTTGCAACCTTACCTACAGAGAATAGGTAAACAATAGAAGAAGGGTAAGAAATTGTGAAGTATATCAAAGCGAGAAGCATAAAATCCTCTTGAAAACTAAAGGAAAACTATCAAGGGTTTGAGTGCGGACCTGGAGTCAAAGAGCTTCAACCTCTGGCACTCTATTAACGCCATATTAAGAATAAATATTAAAACCCATAACTAAGTTAACTCCCTAACTTTAAAACTCTGCAACTGGTAGATTATTTATGTAAGAATCTATATGAGCCAATAGATTTATCATAAATGATTAACGCACAAATAGTGAAAAGAAATCACAGTGAACTTAAAGGAAAAGGTGAGGTGCTGAAGCACCATACCTGTGCATTGTTCGATGAGGGTTTCAAACTGGTAGTCTAGTCCATTTCTCCAAGGGAAAAACTCAGAAAACCTCGGCATTGGGATGCAAAATTGCATACCAGAGTAGAGATTTCGCTCGGTACTTTTCCAGACATACATTAAACAAGAACGAACCCCATGAAAATGCCACGCAGCCAAGCCAAAGTTTTAACAGATCAAAGGCGGAGAGAACAAAGTTGAACAGGCGAAAATAAGGGCAGAACCAGAGCTCATTCACCGCCGAATACAATTAAGTCTATCAGCTCAGAGATCGAGTGAACTAATTCACTCCAACAACCAAATCCCAATGAAACCCGCCAAATCATGGCAGTTGTCCCAAATTATTTATTACGCAGTACAGTGGTACCATTGAAATAGTAATCAGCTCATAAACGTAGCGTACAAATGCCAAATGGATGTGATGTATATTAAGTTAAACTATAGAACACTCTTCATAATTGGGATTAGGAGTAATGACTATGCATTCGAGCGCCAATACAATATTCATGTGAAACATATATAATATGCGACCATATAAACCTTAATTACCATGTGAATATATATGTTGCATGAATAATAATTAGAATATGTGCCCGAACTCCTAGTTATATATATAAATGTCAACACTCTAATATAAGTATATGTTAGGGATATGACAAGAGATGGGGAATTCACCCCTTAGCTATATTTATATGTTAAAAGGTAGAAATAAGTAAAAAAAGAAAAAAAAATTATTATTGTTGTATTTGTTTTTGTTAAAACTGTGACACCAAACTTACAATAAAAACCAATCTAGATCTATTATAACTCTTTATCTCTCAGGTGTTGAGAGGAATCAAATCTCTCAAAATGCAAACTTTTTCTCAAGTTTTACACCAAAAAAAAAAATGCACCTCCAAAAATTTAATCACTCTAAAACTTGATAAATCCAGAATTAATTAAAATAATTATAATTCGATATATAATTAAATATCAAAAATTGATATAAAACCAAAATTCAAAATACAAAAATAAATGATTGACTATTTACTCACAATTAACAATTTAGCATTTTGTCTTCTCTATATCGATCACACATCAACAAAGTCATGAAGTAAAGTAGATTTGAACCTGCCCTATTCACAGATAGAGCTTTATTCAGAATGTTTTTTTTTTTTTTTGGCTGAATATTTTAAAGCAAATACTTGAAGATAAATAGAGTTTTGCTCCACTCAATTTCAATTTCCCCACCAAGGTGTCGTTGAAAACTTCCATGTACCTCCACCATGTCGCTGCCTCGACTATCATAAGTAAATACAAAGGGTTACAGAGGAGATGGGCATGTTCAAGATGCAGTGGATTGAATTAAAAAAAAAAAAAGGTGACCAAAAATGATGGGCAGTGCACCGATGAGCCATTGGGATTCCTTTGGGTATTCTCTTGACACTCATGGCTTCTCTGAAAAGCCTGGTCGGCATGGTGGTCTGGATACTTGGGTTTCTACTTATATTATCTCATCTTCTCTGTTTATTCTGTGAGATATGATGGTTTTTTTAAATACTGATTATATATTTTGGAAATATTCAAAAATATGATATTATTTTTTAATATTGATTATATATATTGGAAATATTCAAAAATATGATAGTTTTTTTTATGTGGATTATATATTCTGAAAATATTCAAAAATATGTCGATTAAAAAAAAGTCAATTATTTAAGTTTTTGTCAAATTTTATAATATTCTCAAAAACTATTACTTAACATAAGTTCAAAACATTAAACTGATGGTAAATTCTTTCATTTCAAATGATGTCCATATAAAATTCTTTATTTGAATTTTATTGAAAAATTTATAGAAATTGTACATATATTTCTCATATTTCTCAGATCAATGACTTATTAATTCATAAACAATTAAATACTATAAAATTTCAGATTCATTAATTCATAAACAATTAAATACCATAAAACTTCAGCTACATGTGTTGTTTTTAGGCATTTATGATTCTGCATGGAATATTCAGTCTATTCTGGTATCCACAAATTCAGATGAAAATAATGCTATTTTTGGGAGAAACTTACACATTTGTGAAAAATTTCCTGTCAAGATTCCATATTTCCAATTACAGTTTATTGCAATGGTTGTCATTATTATTATTAATGACATTTTTTCAGTTTATGTTTTTAGTGACTTTGCATGGTTAGATGTTAAACTAGCCATGATGGTCCTAAGAGTTTAAGGTTACGGTTATTTGCAGCAATACCCTTTACCCTTTGACGGATATAAATGATTTACAGATATTATAGATTTTGTGTAGTGAAATTTTATGTTTTTATTTAAAAATAATAAATATTTTAAAATTACTATTATTGTTGAATTAGAAATTTATTTGAATCTATTTTTTTCAATTTCTATATTTTAAAATTATAATTAAAATTGTACATTAATAATCTATAAGATTATTAATTCAATATTAATAATCTATAATTTAATATTTAATAAATTTTTTTAGTGATTAAATATTTATTTTTAAAATTAAAAAAAAAAACATAAACAACTATAAAATCATACATTACTCTCATTCTAAACTATACCTATATCATAGCTATACTATACAATATATATTTAGACTCAAAAATTAAAAAATCAATAAAATAGTAAATATTTTAAAATCTATACAAGTAACAATTTCTCATCTCCGGAGAGGGTTTTTCTCTGCGGCGGTGACTTTCAAACTTCGGCGGATAGGGTTTTTCTCTGCAGGGGTCCGGCGGCCGCCTCGCCACTGCGGCCCCCCCTCATCTTCTTCAGCGACCTCTGGGCGTAGCGGATCTCTCACCTGCTAACTTGTCAAACACACGGCGTTTGAATAAGTTTTACAGGTCTCGAGTAGGGTTGGGTGCGGCGGCGGCGGCGGATAGGGTTTTTCTCTGCGGGGGTCCGGCGGCTGCCTCGCCGCTGCGGCCCCCCCTCTTCTTCTTCAGCGACCTTTGGGCGTAGCAGATGGGGTTTTATGCGGCGGATGGGGTCTCCTCTGCGAATCTGGCAGCGGCCCCTTTCTCTTTTTCTGCAGACATCGTTTTTGGTTGGGTTTAAAGCACGTAGCGGATGGGGTCTTGTGCCCTGTTTTGCTTTCCCACACAGTCTCGGTGGACTTGGAGGGGAATCACGATATTTGGGTGCAGAGGATGGGGTTTTATGTCGCAAATGGGGTTTTCTCTGCGTGGGATAAGGGCGGCCGCCTCGCTGGTGGACTGGCGTTGGGGTTTTGATCGATGCTGTGCACCCTTCTCTGCTGTCTTTTTGCTTGCAGCTGCAGCTCCATTTTCTACTCAGGGGCTGTTTTTTGTGGACCCTGTTGATGGGTCTAGATTTGGATGATACAGGGGTGGAGACTACTCTCCCTCTACAGACATATATGTAATGAGTGGTTTATGCACTGTATAATTTGTGATGCCAAGCTACTGTGATCCTTTTCTTACTTAAAATGTGATCCGGTTTGTTTTTTTGGCATAGATGTCATGATGTTTCTCGCTGTTGCACAGTTGAGAACGATATTGATGTAAAATGAACTGACATATTTAATATATCAGCGTTTTTTTTCTTCTGAAAAAAAAACAATATCTCATCTCCATTACTCCGTTCCAGACATTTTCTCTATTTTTAATATTACCCTTTGCTCAGTCTGCAGCCAAACCCCCCTCTCCCAGAAGCCAAATCCATTTCAAAACAGTATTCCTTTTCAATCAAATTCGGCTTCTTTTGTGATTTGTGGTCTTATTCTCCAAAAACCAAAAACCATTTTGTCATTTGTTTTTTTTTTTTCCCAAAACCAATTTACAAACTTAATGTTTTTCTTGACTTTTTGCCTACCGCTTTAATATTTTTCAATTTTCTGTCCTACACCACTCTCTTTTCAATTTAATTGTTTCCTTTCCATTTAACTCTTTTTGTTTTTTCATCATTCTACTTCCGTCAAGACACTATTTCTCTGAAGCAAACTCACTTAGGCATTTCCTTTCTTTATCAGTATATCGTGTCAAAAATCAATCTAATGTGTTGGATTTTATTGTTCTTCCGTGTACCATTCCACTACAATTCCAATAACTTCTATATCTTTATATTCATTTTTTCATGTTTTCTTTTAACTTAATTTTTTTAAGATTTTTTTAATTTTTAATTTTATGTTTTTTTTTCTTTTTATAATTACATAGTTATTATAATAAAATGTATCATATCACTTCAAAAAATTAAAGATGGATGGAGAAAATAAAAATAACAATCACTCTTTTCAATCATTATTAGAAGAAATAAACCCAAGCAACTTTTTCTTTTTATTTTATAAAATGTTTAATATATTTTAATGATTTTGAGAATTTTTTTTTATTTCATATATATTTATCTTTTTGAATTTATTAAATAGAGAAAAAATGGATCCATTACAATATAAATTGCAAACATTGAGAAAATTTTTACATCTCTATAGATTTGATTTCTTTTACCACTTGATAAAGTTGGATTTCGAATTAACATATATCTAGGTTGGTTCCATTCATGGACCCTCATCTCAAAATCATATATATATATATATATATATATATATATATATATATATATATATATATGAATTGATTCTTCAAAATTTACTTAAATTTAATATGTATCATGTATAACCTATGAATAAAGCGAATAGTAACAAAATGACAATGTTTAATGGTAAAAAAAGTTAAATGATAAGAAAGTAATATTATGTATACAATTAATAATAAATAAGTCACACAATGATTTCACCAATCCATGGTTTTCAATTTAACTTAAGATAATGTAATAAAGGTTGATCATATGGAAAGTAGTTTCAAATCTAAAGCTATAGTCTTCAACTTTTGTGATAACAACACTTGATAATCTATATAATGAAAAGGAGGTTTAAATGACAAACCATTCAAATATATAACTTAAGATACTCTAGTAAAAGTTGATCATATGGAAAGTAGTTTCAAATCTAAAGCTATTCAATGTTTTAACTCAAGATATTCTAATAAACATTATACTATGTCTCTATTTTTTTTGGAATATTAATAGTTGTTTTCACAATGCTAATAGTTCCAAATACACAAAACATTCAAATCAATGTACCAAATTTGATTTTATCTATTCAATAGTTGTTTGGAATAATCTATATCATGAACATGAGGTTTAAATGACAAACCATTCAAACATATAACTTAAGATATTGTAGTAAAAGTTGATCATATGGAAACTAGTTTCAAATCTAAAGCTATTCAATGTTTTAACTCAAGATATTGTAATAAATTTTATACCATGTCTCCTTTTTTTTTTGGAATATTAATAGTTGTTTTCACCAATGCTAATAGTTCCAAATACACAAAATATTCAAATAAATGTACCAAATTTGATTTATCTATTGTACAATCAAGGAGATCAACAATTAGCATTTAATTTAATCTAAAATTATTGACCTTATGAAATGTGAAATCAATGAAATTTAATGAAGCTAATGCACAAAACATTCAAACCAGTGCACTAAAATAATTTTTTATCCATAGCATAAGCACTTAAAGCAATGCAATATGCTAAGAGCAATGTAAAAAATCAGTTAGTCAATCATGTAACGACATTAAAATTAATGCTATTATCTATTGTACAAATGAAAAAAGTAGTGCGCCATTAATTTTATCCATTGTGTCTCTTCATTCTCAACCACACAATTTGCAATAGGCTTTTAGGTTTTAAATTTTTCCTTTCAACATTTCTTAAATCAATGCAATGAACCATTTCCCATTATATCATTGTTTAAATTAGTGCATTGATTAAGAAGAGAATTGGAAAAGAAAGCTAAGTGGTTATAGGCATCTTCACTTGAGGATTAATGGCTCAAGCTTGTTCTATGTCACATGGGTGATATACACATAAATGTCATTAACTAGAGAGATACATTGTATCCCTAACCTTCTTTAAGGTTGAAGATAATATTACCCCTAAACTTTATGATCCCCTTTAAGCCCTTTAACATTATTTTACTAATTTCACCACATTAATCATATTATTTTTTATAGTTCAGATCTTGTTCTTGCATATGATTCTTTGTCCTCATACATGGTATAAAATCAAGTTTCTCTGTATATATATTTGATTTATGTTCACTACTTTATCCATTTCCAAGCACTTTTGTGATCTTATATACTCACATTTTCAATAATTGGTGTACCTCTAGAAGTATTCTTAACCTTCATATTTTTTCACTATCAAACATCATATTCTAAAATAGGTATTTGATTTAGTTAATCCAAATCTCATTCATGGGAATATTACCTATTTTTAATATTACCCTTTGCTCAGTCTGCATCCAAATCCCCCTCTCCTGAAACCAATTTCTTTTCAAGCAAATTCAAGCTTCTTTTGTCATTTGCCTTTTTATTGTCCAAAAAACACACTAATATTTTTCAATTTTGTTTCGTCTTTTAATCTCTAGAAGACTCTCTCATCAATTTAATTGTCTAATTTCCATTTACTTCTTCTTGTTTTTTCTCATTCTATCTCCGTCAAGATACTATTCCATTGAAAGCAACTCACTTGGGTTTTCCTTTGTTTGTCAATGTAGCGTGTGAAAATGTTTTGGATTTTATTGTTTTTCCGTGTACCATCTTACTACAATTCTAATAACTTCTAGACTTTTATATTAAAAATTTCATGTTCTATTTTAATTTAAAATTTTTAATATTATTAATTATTAATTTTATTTTTTTCTTTAATATTATAATTGGAAAATTATAGAAATTAAAAGTAGATTGAAAAAATAACAATTATTTTTTCCAACCATTAAATATAAACTTAACCAACTTTTTCTTTTCTATTTTATATAAATGTTTAATATATTTTAATGATTTTGAGAATTTTTATTTCATATATATTTATCCTTTTGAATTTATTTTAACTTTGAATTTATTAAATATGGTAAAACTAGATCCATTGCAGTGTAAATTGCAAATTTTGAGAAAAAGTTTACATTTCTAAAAATTTGATTTCTTTTACTACTTGATAAAGTTGGATTTAATTAAAGTTGGATTTGGAATTAACATATATCTAAGTTGGTTCCAAGTTTAATTAAATTTAATAGGTATCATGTATAACCTAAAAAATATTATCAAAAAGATTACTTCAAAAGTAATACTATGAATAAGGAGAATAATAACAAAATGACAATGTTTACTGGTAAAAAAAGTTAAATGATAAGAAAGTAATATGATGTATACAATTAATAATAAATAAGTTACACAATGATTTCACCAATCTACGGTCTTTATCTTTTGTGATAAAAACACTTGCTAATCTATATGAAAGGGAGGTTCAAATGACAAACATTTAACTTAAGATATTGTATAAGTTACACAATGATTTCACCAATCTATGGTCTTTAGCCTTTGTGATAATAACACTTGCTAATCTATATGAAAGGGAGGTTCAGATGACAAACATTTAACTTAAGATATTGTAGTAAAGGCTGATCATATGGAAAAGTAGTTTCAAATCTAAAGCTACAATCTTCAACTTTTCTGGTAACAACACTTGCTAATCTATATCATGAAAAGGAGGTTTAAATGACAAACCATTCAAACATTTAACTTAAGATATTGTAGTAAAAGTTTGATCTTATGGAAACTAGTTTCAAATCTAAAGTTATTCAATGTTTTAACTCAAGATATTGTAACAAATTTTATACCATGTCTCTATTTTTTTTGGAATATTAATAGTTCTTTTCACCAATGCTAATAGTTTCAAGAACACAAAACATTCAAATCAATGTACCAAATTTGATTTTATCGATTGTACAAGGAGATCAACAATTAGCATTTAATTTAATCCAAATTATTGACTTTATGAACACTGAAATTAATGAAGTTTAATGAAGCTAATGCATAAAACATTCAAACCAATGCACTAAAATCAATTTTTATCCATAGTATAAGCACTTAAAGAAATGCATTATACTAAGAGAAATGCAACAAATAAGTTATTCCATCATACCAACATTAAAATTAATGTTAGTATCTATTGTACAAATGAAAAAAGTAGTGCACTATCAATTTTATCCATTGTGTCTCTTCATTGTCAACCACACACAATTTGCAATAGGCTTTTAGGTTTTCAATTTCTCATTTCATCATTTATTCAATCAATGCAATGAACCATTTCCCACTATATCACTATTCAAATTAGTGCATTGATAAAGAAGAGAATTGAAAAGGAAATCTAAGTGGTTATAGGCATCTTCACTTGAGGATTAATGGCTCGAGCTTGTTCTATCTCACATGGGTGATATACACATAAATGTCATCAACTAGAGAGCTACATTGTATCCCTAATCTTCTCTAAGGTTGAAGATAATATTACCCCTAAACCTTTTGATCCCCTTTAAGCCCTTTACCATTCTTTTAGTAATTTCACCGCATTAATCATATTAATTTTTTTGTTCATACCTTTTTCTTGCATATGTGTCTTTTTCCTCATACATGGTATCAAGTCAAGTATCTTTGTATATATATTTTATTTTAGTTCACTACTTTATCCATTGCCAAGCGTTTCTTTGATCTTATATACTCACATTTTCAATCATCTGTGTACCTCTAGAAGTATTATTGACCTTCATACTTTGTCACTATCAAATGTCATATTCTAAAATAGATATTTGATTTAGTTAATCGAAATCTCAATTCATTGGTTTATTTATCTTCACTAGTGGTTGAACTAAAAAACATTGTCAAATCCATAAATAATATAATTTTTCCTAGAGCTACTTCACACAACGGAAAAATTTAAATATCAATGGATATAGTTTCATTTTGAGTTGATTTCCTTGTCTAGTTTATAGATCCATATCTACATTTCATGCAACTATGTGTTACAATATTTCTAGGTTCCTAATGTATGTTTAACACTAAAAATTTGAAAATGCATGAAAAAACATGTTTCTAAAGAATGTATGTTGCTAGAATATGAATATTGTTTATTGATGGATCCAAAATTCCATATCTGGAACATTTTGAGATCCACCTTTTACAGAACCCTGTATATGGATGTCAGTGGGGCTAACAATGGGGTGAAAGATGTGGCTTATGATGCAAAATCTAAGATGGTTATTGACGTGTCATTGGTAATGTGGCATGCTAACATGAAAACATGGATATGGTTTAATGATGTGACACAATAACATAGCACAAGTTGTATGGAGCTAATGTGAAAATTGATGTGGTGCATGAGTGGTAATGATCACATAGAATCTGAAAATTTGGGAAATATCACATTTTTTTTAGGTTTTTCTGAATTCTCATGAATACAAATGTTTGGATATTTTGATGAATTCAGAGAAGTTGAAAGTTTTCATATTTAGAAGAGTAGAATTTTTATTGTGCAAACGTGACATGGTGCTAACGTGGACTGCAAGTGTCGTAGTGCTGAGGTGGAACCTTGGACAGAAATCAACGTGACGGTGATATTGATTAACAAATATTCTAGATCTAGAATTCAAAAATCCAACTTTTTGTTAATGAGCACTTTTATAAATTTATAGATACGAATATTTGGAATTTTGACTTGATTGACCAAGAAGACTTTTGTGAATCTAGATGAGCCTAAAAATACAGGTAATTTAGGAATATGGAAGAGCAATAAATGGTTCATAAATGAGAAACCAAGATTTGGATGTTCCTTGGTCACTAACATACTTGGATTGCATAGTGGTACAATGCGATTTGGTGGATCATGGGCATAGGACCACCATGTGTTAACCATGTACAGAATAAAAGCATAATGCATTGGTGACACGTGGGCACAACGATATCATGTATCAACCAACTATTAGATATATGGTTGTTGATGTGGCATAAGATAGTGTCATAAATTTCTTTCTAAAACTTAGATTTGGATGAAATTTATCTCATTACAAATATTTTCACAAGCATAAAATGAAAGTAATATTAGTAAATAAGTTTAAGGTGATTAAAATAAGAGAAATTTTTATAAGCCCATATCCTTAGGATAGATTAAAGAGTTGGGACTTAAATGGAACAATGAGAACATAGAAAAGAAATTACATGTGAAGTTCTACATATTGTCATTCCTTGTCCTAAATTTTGGTTATGTTTATAAATTTTGATTTTTAATAAGCACGTGTTACATATTTTTTAGGTGATTGATAATTGAGGTCTACATACGATAAATGAGTGACCTAACCCTAAAAGAATCTACTTGTAACAAAGAAATTTCATCATCAAATACAAGGCCATCATAAGTGATCTTTGCTTCATTTGGCCCTTATACCCTAATTATAGTTTGTAGGTGATCAAATAATATTTAGTTTTTTTCTATGTCCTAGATAAATTCATTCCTTGAGTGTGTCTTTTATTTACCTTCACTTTAAAATTCCTTTTCTCTACTTCGAGATGTACTTGAAACCTTTTGCAAAAAATTCCTTCAATATTTTCAAAATCTAAAACACTGTGTTTCATTTCCAAAATTAAAATATAAATGAACATATATACAATAATATTGTACATATCCCTACAAATAAAAGGTAGCAACAATATTTATCTACAAAGAGTAAAAAAATTAGAATATAATAGTGGATTTTCAACAATATTATTTTTACATTGAACTAAATATCACTTTCATATTTTTCTTCAAAGTTATTAACGAACAAATATGGAAGAGAAATACCAATAGCATCCCCACAATATGATTTAAGAGATAATTAATATTTGATAATGGTTTTCCTATATCTACTTCTAAACCTTTAGCTTATTCATAATATATGTTGAAAGAAGTAGATGTTATATTTTTTAATATATTTTCAAGCATACTTCTTCTTTGAACATATGTAAAGAATCATTCTTCGAAATATATACCTTTGGTTATTTTCTAAAATCAAATTATATATTATATGAGACTTGGAAGGCTATGGAATTTGTTTTTTTGGGTGAGACAATTTTTACGCCATGCCCAATAGTGTTTAATAAAGACATTTCTAACTTTATAAAATCTTAAAATTTTGTTAAGATATAATAGTAGTATATGAACTTTACTTATTATCTCTTGATCCTTATTTAGTTGAACGAAATGTGTATTATTGTCATCACAAGCTTGTTGGAAAAATTGTAAATTGTTGATTCACCCCCCTAGTAATTCATGATCCAACAATTAGTATGAGAGCCAGGTTCCTCCAGGAACAACTTAACCACTAGAAGGTATATCAATAGGGAATCATGTTCATACAAGAAATTTAGGATGCTTATTCAAGTAAGATACCATTCTTTGATGGTACAATCTATATATTATTGAAGGTTAGGATGGAAGCCTATCTCATGTCCTTAGATGTATATGTTTGGAGCTCTGTATTGATTGATTATACTATCCCAACAACCCCTCCTACAGATGATGATAGTAAAAAGGTTTGTGGGAATAATGCGAAGGCCAAGAACAACATTCTCTTTGGTCTTGATCAAACTGAACTAGTAAAATTAATACATTGTAATTCAACCAAGAAAGTATGGGACAAGATTAAGAATATTTATGAAGGAGATGAGAAAGTTACGCAAGCCAAGTTTCAAGCCTTCATAATGAGGTTCGAGAGCTTAGCAATCAATGAAGAAAATATAGTAGAATATTTTCTTAGAGTTGATGAGGTAGAAAACATTATTAGAGGACTTGGTGAAGATATCAAAGAGGATGTAGTTGTTCATAAGGTCTTGAGATCTCTATCTATGATATTTAATGTGAAGATCTTATCTATAGAAGAGATTTCAGGCTTGAAGTCTCTTTCAATGGAACAACTACAAAGAACACTCACAACCTATGAGATGATAAGAAGAAAAGAGAAGGCTGAACTGAAGGAGGCAACATTTAAAGTTTCAAAGAAGACTAAGGAACACAAAGATAAAAAAAAATGTTCTAGTTGTGAATGTAACTAGGAGCTGACTCAATTTTCCGAAAAATTAAAACGTGGTTTAGGTAAGTATAAGGGAAATTTATCCTTCAAATACTTTGTCTGTGTAAGAGTTGATAAATTTTCCTCCTAGTTTCCTTATATAGAGAAGCCAAAAAAGGAAAAGGATCAAAATCCCAAAGATAGAGCTCAAAAATATTAGAAAAAATAATTCTCTCAAGAAAAATGGGCTCTACTCCAAAGAGGATAGTTTTCCATCAAAAGAAAATAATGATGAATTCTTACACATGGCATTCTAATTTGAATCTAAATCCAAGAATGACTCAGTCCTTGAGGAATAAGAAGAAGGCATAGTGGATCTCGAATGGGAGCTTTTCAATTCCCTTGATGAATTAAAGAAGGTCAAAAGGAAGAAAAAGAAACTAACAAAGTAGTTGTGGTGAGCTAAAGAAGTTATGTACAACTTTTATAAAGGAGAGTTTGTTTATCAAAGATAAAAACATGAAGAAGCTATTAAGAGTAAAGACATTCTAGCACAATAATTAGAAGAAAAACAGAACAAGTGTAATGAGCTAGAGGATAAGAATAAAATATTAAAATAAGAGTTGACTAAGAAACATGAGAAAATGATTCCATAAACATATAAAGAGGAAATTTTTTCTTTGAAACTCAAGATCGAGGAAGCAAGAACAAAATAAGAGGTTATGAATGAATTAATCATTGAATGGGAAAATAACTACCACAGTGTAGAAGAAAAGATTGTATCTCTAAGAAAAAACTATGGAAAGTATAAAAATGAGATGTATTTGGACAAAAAAATGTTGAATGAAAAAATAAAATAAACCACATTATGAGCAATCAAATATATCTAGAAAATAAGGCAGGCCTCGGATATTGTTAATCACAAAACCCTTTAAAAGGAATGGTCAATATTGGGTCCACGAGATTGAGAGGCCTCCAAATCTATGCAAAGGTATTACAAGGAAGAGCCAGTGAAGATAAAGGAAAGAAAAGTTAGAGAAGCACTCAACAATGGGGCAAGTATGTTAAATTTTCAAATGATCCTCCACATAGATATGTAAATCAACCAACAAGACACTTAAGGTACAATCAATATTCTTAAGCTCACCAATTCCTAAATATTAGGTACCCACAGTTGTTCTATGAACATTGATATTCATATCATATTTTTGGACATAAAACCATTAACTGTAGAAATTTTAAAGTTGAAAGAGACAACAATTTTAGATATAGATACTATCAAAATCATAGGTCTAGAAATTCATTTTCTAGGAGTAGAAATTCCTTCTCCTATCTACTGAATGAAATCGAGTGTTTCAAATGTAATAAATTCAGCCACATGGAAAATTAATGAAAAATCAAGTTTCTCTATCCATTTAGACGACATATCTTTGAACAATCAATACATGCAAGAGACATGAAGAGGCGGAAGCAAAAGACTAAGAAAACTAAGGAGTGTGGACTTCATTTATATGTACATGACCAAGAAGTAAAATGGTATGTAGATAGTGACTACTGCAAGCACATGACTGGAGGTAAGAGTAAGTTTTTGTTTCTAAAATAGAAAAGTAAATAAAATTCCACATTCATAAATAATTCTCCTACACAAATTAAAGGAAATAACATAGTCATTCTGGATGAAAATACCAAGGAAAAAAATGTATTATATGTGGATGGTGTCAAGCACAAGGTACTGAACATAATTCAAATGTGTGATAATGAATATTATGTGAATTTTCACTCCAAGGACAATTGAGTGTGTGTGCAGAGAAAAGAAGAGAGAGTTGTAGAGAGACAACATATCATAGTCATTGTTTCTTTTGTAATATTGAGGTAGGCCATTGTTCTCAGTTTGAAAATTGTATGAAAAGCATACAAATTGGCTGAATCAAGTAGGGGGCTATAATTATAAGAGGTTGGCGCTTCTAGGAATTTGTTGGCTTGCTTGTTTGAAAGGGGGTTGGAGCCTCCTCTGATTAGGCGCTCACAAATTAGTGATGCAACTTGAGTAGGTGCTTTAGATTCACATCATAATACAAAAACAAGCTTTGGTGGTTTTTATCCGAGAAGGATTTCCACGTTATATTATTGTGTTCAAATTTTATGATATTGTTGGTCTCTCAATTGTTGATTGAATTTTTGTAGAACACTCAATCAACAAATGATAAGACAACAATCACATAATATTTGAAAGCAATGATATGATGTGGAAACCATTCCGGGATAAAAACCACATATGTTGTTTTTTTTATTATGATGTGAATATTAAGCACCGAATCAAATTACATCACTAATTTGTGAGCACCTACTCATAGGATACCCCAACCCCCTCCAATTTAGTAAGCCCCAACTTTCCTAGAGGAACCAATCTATTATAATTGAAAACCCCTACCTACTTCAACCAAGTGTTCTACTTTTTAGACAATTTTAAAACTGAGAAAAAGGGCTCACCTCAGTATTACAAAAGAAAAAATGACTCTAATTTTTTGTCCGTCTATAAATCCCTCTTATCTAGTCTACGGAATCACTCAGTTGTCCTTGCCTTAGCTTTTTTAATTCAACTGCATCCTCTTCTCCTCACTACTCATACTCAACAATGGCAAGAAACCGTACAAATTATTTTACACAACTCACTCTGTTTCAGCTCATAAACCCCCCGCACACACACAACCCACACACTATCCTCTCAGCTTCAAAAGAATAATCTTACTACAACACTATACAAAGAGTATCCTCCAACTTTGTCATGTAGTTCAAGAACTATATTAAATGAATATAATCTCGTAAGGAGTTAAATAATGGAGCATGAAACCAATAATCATAATTATATTGAATGATTTCTTGCATGATACCATTTATCCTTAAATTATCAGTATGGATACCCAGCCAATTAATTGACCACTTTACTTGATTATATTTTTTCAACAAAGACTGCATTCTAATTTTGAACTGACAGAAACTTGTTATTCATTATCATCTATTCAAGATCAAAGGAATACCATTACTAAAACAAATACACTGCACCAACCACATTAATTGTGATTTTTCGCATCAGTGCAACTTAATTATGTGTCATGTTTTTATTATGGCGTCAAGTTATGATGCAACCTTCTTTATTTAACAACTAGGTATATTACATATTTTTAGTAGTATCTATAGCTATATCTCAAAAATTAGCTAACTGCTAGATTTGACAAATACTGCCAAACATGGAATTTTACACCCTTAATGACTTAACATCACCTGCCCAAGGGGCTAGAATCAAAGGCCTAACTAATGATCATTTAAAACCACAACTCAGGGGCCATGAGGTATTTTATTATGTAGGTAGTTTGATTTCCCAATCGTTGTATAGCCATGTTAATGTAAAATTAACTCTTTCTGTGTTGGGGCTCACACTGGTTGGAATGTTTGGGGGTCGACCCACATCCTGTGTTGGGTCCCACACTATTCTGGACGTCAAGGTGTTTGACCCACTTCCTTTATGTGCACTTGCACTTTCTCCCAACCAGGCCAAAGGTATGAGTAGCTCAAGACACCTAAATTTGAGCCACTTTTATGTTTTGAGCCCGAAGTGAGCTCGAAAAATGATTCATTGTCGAAACCAATAACACAAGAAAATTCACCAAAATCACACCCTTAGCACTAACCTTAAAGTGTTTTCGACATCATCACGGTGATGACATCTTCATAATGTGTCCCTTGCTAGTACTGCCACTTATCCCCCGAAAATAGGCCACTTATGCATATAAAAGTTCCAAATATGCATGCCATGTGTCCCATGCCTTTGTTACCACGTCATCATGTGTTGAAATCATCTCACCATCATAGCTTGTGCATGGAACCATATAAGCCTGGAACCCCGAGTTGTTCATCTGTTTAGCCTACGAGACTTTTATCAACCATAATTCTTGATCCCTTGATAGCTTTTCAGGATGCATTTTACCGTTGGAAATCCAGGTATTTCCAAGATCTATCCATCAGAGAATGTTGTAAAGGAAAGTGAGTAGATACCTCGAGGTAGAAGTGTCTTCAAGTACATGGCCACCCAACCATCATATTATAATATTTTTAGCTTCCTCACTTATCTTCTACTATGATGGTTCTCTACTAAAAAATGTAGCTACCAAATGACTCCCCATGAACTTGAATTTTCTTGGAAAGATCCATGGAACCACCACCTTTGACATCAATGAAAATATTTTCCCCAAAAATCTGTCCCTTTTGCATTAATGGAAACATTGGAAATCATTATTGTAACATTGATGGCTCTAAAAAATAATAACACTACCCTTGACATATTCTAGATGCTTCTATTCTTACAAACACTCCCCATGAACAATCATATTTACCCTGGAATATTTCAGATGCTTCTCTTATTGCAAACATCCCCCTTGAACTATCATAGTTATAGATGTTCAATAGGCACAACCCCCCCCTTGGATGTTATCATTTCACAATGTTTGATCCATTTCTCCCCCTTTAACATCAATGGTAAAGGGCACTGCCATCTCCCCTTGAATCCATGCCCAAATTTGATGCTCTTCTCATGTATCCTACTCGTTAAAGTGATCACCAACATAAGTAGCTCCAAACCATTACTTGAGTTGAGTCAAATATATGTCATAGATATTACTCTGAGATATTTTGTGAGATATTCAAATGGCTCCCATAATAGGGGTTTTCTAAATATATCTGCAATTTTCTCATTAGTGGCCACATAATCAAGGCAAACAATATTAGCAACAAATTTTTCTCTCAAGAAATGATATTTGATCGTAATATGTTTTTTCTTTGAATGCATAATAAGGGTATTGGAGATGTTTATAGAATTAGTGTTGTCACAAAAGATTAGGATTGGTTCATTTAATTCAACCTTGATGTCTTTGAGGGTCTAATTCATCCAAAAAATTCAAGTGCAACAAGTGGCTGGAACTATGTAGTCAACTCCTGTTGTAGATAGAGATATTTAGTTCTACTTTTTTCTTACCCAAGATAGAATACAATCCCCCAAGAAAAATGCTACTCTATAGGTACCTTTCATGTCATCCATGCTACTAGCCCAATCAACATCAATATAAGCTTTTAAATTGAAATATTGACCTCAAGCATACCACAAGCCAAGTATGTTGTGCCTTGCAAATATTTTAAAATTCTCTTCACTTCATTGACATGTGTATTTATTTGGTATTTTCTTGAAATATGGCCACTAAGCCCATTGCTTGCATTATTTTTGTCCATGAAACAATTAGATAAATAAAACCTCCAATCATTAATATTCATCATCTTTACTTAGCTTACATCTAGTGACCATGGGGGTACAAACTAGCTTTCAATCTTCCATCCATGGTAATGGCGCCACTTGATGCAATCATTGATTTCCCTTACACCAAAACTTGTAGGTGTTAGTAAATAGATGCATACCAGAGTAAATGGATCCTCGAGACGCAGTTAAGCACATGTTGTGAAACACGTGAGGAGCGTTGGATTATCTAATGCCCAACAATCTCCCCCAAAATGCGAGTCGAGGGTGTTTCAAACTTGATATCTTTGACTCTAATACTACTTGATGGAATCAAAATTTCCATTACACCAAAACCTGTAGGTGTTAGTAAACAAACACATTGCTAAAGTTAACAAATCCGCAAGAGGTAGTTAAGAACATGTCATGAAACACAGACAAAATGTTGGATTATTTAATGCCAAACACACTTTCACTATTTAACCCAATTATGTATGGTTCTAATAAATCGCCTCTAATGAATACTCAATTTTTAGGATAGAGGAAGGAGGAAACTATAAATGTTCTCAAAGAGAAAACTCAGTTGTATCGGATGGTGTCATGAAAAATTCACAAGAATCCAAGAACCTACTAATATTCTAGATGAAATTATTTATTAATTTAGTTTGGAACACATTCTCTACTTTCTCAAAGAGATTATCTAGCTTTATAAACTCAAAATTATCATAGATTACTAACTTTTTATGTGAAAAATATATTCAAGTTTTCATATGCAGTTTACCAATATGGCATGCCAATTCAAATAAGATAGTGAAAATAATATTCTTGAAAGCACTCACACTCTCTTCCTAGTTAATAAACCATTATTAGTTAATAAATGATTCCCATGATTATTATATATATATAGACTAGTGCCTTCTGTACTACCATGCATATTATGGGGTGATACCTTCTTCTTTAAAGGTTTTGAGAGAAGACATTTGTGATACCATTGATCATGTTTATAGTCAAATATGGGTCTTCATTTTTGGAAATAGAAATGAGATAAGAATAACACTAAAGGATTTAATTCTTAGAGGGTATATCACTTTCATGAATATATAATAAATATCCATAATCCTTGATATAAAATCATTCACAAATTCATTTTTTATTTTTTTATATTTCTTGAGGTGTTGATTAGAGATTTATTTGTTATCATCATTTTAGACTAAACCATTATTATCCAAAATATTTTGAAGGAATACATGTGCGATATTGTTGATCTTGTTCAGAGTTACGAGATGGATTTTTTTTGGAATTGAAATGAGACAAGAACAAGGGCTACATAGTAGCTAGTACCTACAGCTTAGTTTAAATATAACTTAACTAAACTAAAAACTAATTAATATAAAGATTTCATCACAAAACTAAAATAGCTAATAAAATATTGTATTGTGGAGTGTCATCACCAAAAATTAAGAAATATGATTAACTAATATTGTTTATATTAACATATATACACTTTAATTATATATATATATATATATATATATATATATATATATATATAATTAAATTTATTAAAATATATTTTTAATATAATAATAAGTCATCTTAAATTGAAAATATGGAGAAAAAACTATAATTCATGAACATGGAAATAATAGAAAAAGGGGGGAAAATAAAAAAGTTAAATAAAAAGTAAACAAAACTAGAAAAAAAAAATATTAACTAATAGAAATGGAAGTTACTAAATAGATCATAATAAGACCTCAACCAATCACCTTACAAATAAATAAATTTAAATAATTATAAAAGTTAACAAAAAATGAATTCCTAATTTTAAACTATGGATAAGTGGAATAATTTGTTTTTCAAAGACAAACTAATACGCAATCAAAGGAAAAACTGAATGTGTAATACTATGCAGGTATAATAAAACTCAAGGAATTCTTTCTTAAAGGGTGTATCAATTTCACGAAATTTATAATAAATATGAACAATATTAATATAAAAGCATTAATCCCTGATGGGGGTGCTATCTGGGAAACACGTGGAGGGAAACTACCACGTATGATTACAAGTGGAGCGGGGGTGAGGGACGGACCTCTCGGTCCCCTCACCATAATGCATGCAATAGGAGCGGTACTGTCATTATGTTGGTTAATCGTGTGAAAAATAACTCTGCTTGGAGTTTGGTGGTAGCAGAAGGTTAAGGAGAGGGCAGATGAGTGAGCCCGAGATTCATCTTGACACTCTGGTATGGTACTGGACCTTGTGGTGGCCTCTAGGGAGGAAACACAAGCGTCCCAGGAAGGTTTTCAGAGGCTATGGCTTGTGTGTGCTCATCATGGGAAATTTCTGGTGCAGTGTGCCCAGATGGTCCCTGTTGTTAACTATCTTTGTTATTGTTTACATTGGTGAGGATTGGAAACTGAGGGGATGCAAGCTCGTCCATTTCCTTTCTTCGCGACTTCTGGTATACGTGTTTTTTCGAGCTCGAAGAGGAAGTTGGAATTCACATCCCAGGAAACCCCATGGGTGGTGGCAGAAACCCAATTTTTTTTTCCATATCCCTGACCTTCACTGTAGGTGCAACGGTGCTTGGTGGATTAGTCTGTGGTATCAGTGCAGATAATTTGGTGGGTGGTTGATACCCTGGAGGAATTTTTGCTTAAGCAAAGGATACTTTGTCCTTTTTTGGTGTTCAATTGTCTATGTTGGTGTGGAGGGTGAAGGTTTTTGGTTTTATGGTTTTGGTGGTCTTTCTTTGGAAGAGGGAGGTGGAATTGTGATTTTCTGTTGTGGTGGGCATTCAGTTCCTTTGTTGGTGGGGTTTGTTTTCTCTGGTGGGGGGTCTAGTTTTTGGTTTTTGCTTGTTGCGGGTTTCCTCTGTGGAGAACTATGAAACCACCAGCATGGTGTGGGTATTCCCCATATCCTACCATTCATTGCCCTATGGGGGTGACATACTCGACAATGGTCATGGTGGCTCCCCGACGGGGTGGCAAGATAGTAAAACAGGTGCAGAAAGTCAGTGTGGGTGTGCATGGTGGCCAAGGAAGAGGTAAGCATAAGGCCATCAAGTGAGGTGGGTCGAGGGGTAAACATAGAGTCGACAGGGTAGAGGTGCATGTAGTGGCAAGGGGAAACATGGGCTTGGAAGTTCTGAGGTACGTGAGGGGTCGGATATCCAGACAATAGGGGAATTTTGAGGTCTAAAATGGGCCTCCTAAGAAAAATGTACGACCAAAATAAAATTTATTTGAACCAATAGGATTCAAGATGATGATGTCAACCATGGGGGATGATTCGCCATTTTTTAAGTAAAAGGGTAAAAATATTAAAAAATAATAAAATAATAAAATTACTTTTTCAACTCGTATTTTCAACTTATCTCCAAAAGTTTTTACTCAAATTTTGAGCGAGAGTACTCGTTGGATGCAAAATTTAATTTCTCATCCAAGGAGTACAATGTGGCATACTTTTGAGAGACCCTGCTACACGAAAAATGAGAAATACATGAAAAAATGTGATTGCAATCACGTTTTTCGTGTATTTCTCAATTTTCGTGTAGCAGGATCCATCAAAAGTATGCAATATGGGTACTCCTTGGATGAGGAATTAAATTTTGCATCCAATGAATATTCCCGCTTAAAATTTGAGAGATAACTTGAAAATACAAGTTGAAAAAATAGTTTTTTCTTTTTTCCCTCTAAAATTTGATGATGTAATCAAATCTCATTTTACTATTTCCACTATTATTTTATAATTTCCTTAGGAGGCCCATTTTAGACCTCAAAATTACCGTAATGACTGTTTTCTAGAGAACTGTTGTGATCTTATTAACAGCCTGATGGAAAAAGTGGATACAACTGAGTGAGTCCGCCATGAAGAGCATGCAATGCAGATGGCTACCTTGGAACGACTGCACTATTTTTAGTGCCAAAGTCTGGGAGAGACTGGTAGTGGTTTGGCGAGGCCAAAATTAACTCACTTAGAAAGTAGAAAAGCTATAGACGTGGATGGCGCACTTAGAAGGCAACGTTCAATGTGACTTCTGTCCTCCATCGCCTTTAGGAACAACCCCAAACAACCTTACATCTATCACGCTGGATGACTTGTATGATATCTGGTGTTTTTTATGTTTTAGGTGTTTTTTGGTGCCTCTAGCCCAACCGGTTATGAACAATGTCCTTAATTACTCTTTTGTATTTTTTTCATCTGGTGAAAATTTTGGTCAACAAACTCGGTCAAGGTGAGACCACCTGTTCTGAGAACAACTCTATGGACTCATTTTTTCATATAATAATACATCATCGTCTTAAAAAAAAATAAAAAAAATTAACAAATAATTTGTTTTTTCCTTAAGCCTTCGTGGGAGATTTCTTTCCAAAAAAATTCCATATATTTGATGTGGCTATCATTTTAGACTAAACCACTTGGTCCATCATTGAGATGAATGGAAAATATCTAATTATTTAAAATATTTTAATATGCCACCATACTACTTTCAAAATACGTTATTAAATATGACATTATAATTTGATATTGTAACTTTTATAATTTAATTAAGTATGGTTACGGATTTTTCTTTAAAGGAAAAATCAAACTTTTATAAATGAATATATACATAACTTTAAAATATAGATAGTGTGTTAATTAATGAATAAATTCTTTTTATTATATTGTGGTAGGCATGGTATTGTCATTTAGTTTTACTTTTATTACTTATTAGTTTGTATTTGACCAAAAAAAATTGCCACTAGTTTAACACTGAGAATTTTTGTTTGTTATTTTTATTATTATTTAAATCTATTTATTTGTAAGATGGTTTGTTGAGGTCTTATTATGGCTGTTTACTAACTTCGAATTACTAATATTTTTTTGTTTTTCCTTTTTTTATTATATTTATTTTAATAAATTATAGTTTTTTCTCCATATTTTCAATTTAGGATTACTCATATATATATATATATATATATATATATATATATATATAAACAATATTAATTAATCATATTTCTTAATTTTTGGTGATGACATTTGAAAATACAACATTTTACTAGTCGTTTTATTTTTGTAATGAAATATGTGTCTTTATTATTTTTTAGTTTAATTAAATTATATTTAAACTAAGCCACATGTACTAGCTATTATTTAGTCATTGTTGTATATTCATTTTAATTATTTAGCTATGTATAAATATAATTGTAAATGACATAGTCATATAAATTAAATGCATGTAAATGTCCATAGACATCAATCTATAAAAAAACATAAAAACACTTAATACATAATGTTAAACACGCGCATGGTGAAACACACACAAAGGGATATAAGCATGAGTTACTTTTCCATTAAAAATAGATGTGTATTTATAATACATTGATGTGGATCTTGGATTTCACATTTCAAGGTCACTTGTACTCCTTTTGTCCACTCGGCTTCCACACCTACCCATAGAGGATTAGGTGTCCAGAATTGCCCCCTTAATCCGAAGGGGTATGTGTGAGTCCAAGAAGAGAGTTGTAATACAAAACTGCAAAGTATGCATGGCAACACTTAGGCTGAATTAACTCTCTGAAATGATGGCATAAAGAGGTGGTTTAAGGATGACCACCAACACTAGAACACTTAGTGTAGTTCTCGGAACTCTTCCAAATCTGGTAAGAAGCTGAGGTCTTCTACTAGAGGAAGTGTCCCTCATATTTGAAGAGGGAGACCTTCAACCTAGAAGAAGGGAGGTCTACAACCTGTGATGGTTTAAGGATGACCACCAACACTGGAATGCTTAATGCATTTCCCAGAACTCTACCAAAGTTAGCAAGAAGCTGAAGTCTTCTGCTAGAGGAAGTGCTCTGAATTCTTTGAAGAGGAAGAATATCAACCTCGCATAGATGTTTTAAGGCTGTCCACCAACCAAAGTAATGCTCATGGAAATCCGTGTCTCTGGCTACAACTCTGAATCTGAAATGAGATATTGTGGCTCAGGCTCGCTTGAGATGCTATGTCTCTGGCTACAACTCTAAATCTGGAATGATAGGTTGTGGCTTAGGCTTGCTTGAACTGCTATGTCTCTGGCTACAACTCTGAATCTGGAATGAGATATTGTGGCTCAAGCTCGCTTGATGTGGCTTCGAATCTTGTAGATGACCATCATTTCCCCCCTTGTCAGGTACAAGGTGAGATGATGGAAAAAAATCAACTGCAAGATTGTTCAATATTCTAGAACAAGTTTTGACATATGACTTAAAAATCTTCTTGGCTATTGATGCCCATTGCCAAGAAGTGATTGATCCATCCAAGATGAATCTTTGTTCTTGTAGGAGGCTTGTTTTTGAAGCATCTGTGTGAAGAATGGGTGTGTCGACCATAGTGCTTGCATGGGTGAAGATCAAAATAGTGATCTTTCATATGGCCAACTCAATCACAATGTTGGCACTTTTCAATTTATTGTTGCTGCTTTGGAAGACGAGAAGGATATGGAACAGCTGAAGGTGAGCTGTCATGAATATATCCGGCACTCTGAAATTGAATGGGCCTAGAGTAGTCTGGAATATGAAAGGACAATTCCTTTTCATATCCAAGACTTGTTCTGTGCTTGTTATGGATAAGCTCTTCCCAAGGTCTGATGATGGGCTTGGGAGGTGAAGTGTGAACATCTGCATCTGCATATAAATCTGCTTTTGAACTAGGTACTGAATGTGAATCGACTACAACATTATTTACTTGCTGCTTATAGGAGTCTGTTTCAATGTTCTGAATAGAAACAGGTTCAGAATGATGACTCCCTCGCTGTAATTCTTCTTGCTGGAATTGAGATTCATGCTGCAAAAACTCTATCTTGTCTTGTGCATGATGCAGGCAAGTATGAATGTCAAAGAGAGTGTCTTTACTGATTTTCACCATCTCATCAACAATTGAATGAGTGATAATATTTAAAAACTCTAATAAATCACCAATTAGAGCCATTTTGAAATGATTACAAATATTTTCCAATCTGCACTGCAATAAAAAATTTACTCTCTTTGTAACATAAAATATATCTTGATGATACTAGTATAGAAAGAAACAAACCTATCTAATCAAATGTGTCTTCAATTCTATGTATTGTGTAAATAAATGCACTCTATTGGCAATAACTGTAAAAAAAAAGTGCACTTATTGTGGTAATATATATAGCAGAGGTATTATTTGGGGAAGAGTTGTATGGTTTGGTGGTATATGGGGGAGGTATTAATTGAAATGGCGGAGGGGGAGGTATTAACTATGGAGGAGTTAAGAACTGGAATGGTGGAGTTAACAGTTAGAATGCTCAACCTTTAACACAGTTGCTCTAGTTCTACATCAGGTGATTGTCCACACAAAACTATGAAACGGAAAAATCCTGCCAATGAAGATAATGGAATTGATAGGTCCCAAAACCTTCTAAAATGAAACCTTCAACAAATGTTATAGGATTGATTTTGAATTGTGTCAAAGCTAAAATGGGACCGGAATGTGGGCAGCTCGATACAAGAGATGACCTGGACAGAGAAAGATCTCAGATTAGGGTTTTATCTAGCCTCGAATGTGACACTGGCATACCCCTTGTTGGCCTCCATTCACTCGGACCACTGCTTGGATTTGATAAAAGCTTTCGATAGCTCCCCTGCAACGTACCTCATGTCTGGCCTCTTCGTGGAATCTGAATCGATGCAGGCCGAAGCAATCCAGACCACTCGCTCTGCACAATCCATGGGAACTGGCCAAGGATTTGATGTGGCAGGAAGAGGATTGGGAGGATTTTCTCACAATATGTCTCTTTCATCTCTCCGACAGAATGCTTCCTGACATTTTAGGTATGAAATTTTCTCGTTCTAACAACAATTTTCTTCTACACCGTGCCCATCAACCTGGTCAAGTCGACACTCATCGGTCCCCTCAAAGAGAGAGGATTGTAAGGTAGACCAAAGTGATTGTTAAACACCATGTTGAAGCACACACATGGTGTATGAGGAAGAAGAATGCACACACAAGAGAAACAACACACAATGAAAGATAAGCGTGAGGCTTTCTTATTTTCCATTATACAAAGATGTACATTTATAGTACAATGGTGTGACTCTTGGTTTCACATTCCAAGGTCACTTGGACTCCATTGTGACTTTTCGCATTCCACACCTACCCATGAGGATTAGGTGTTCCAACATCCCCCCTTAATCCGAAGGGGTATGTGTGAGTCCAAGAAGAGAGTTGTAATACAAATCTACAAAGTATACATGGCAGCACTTGGGCTGAATCAACTCTCTGAAATGTTGGAAAAAAGAGGTGGTTTAAGGATGACCATACAAACACTGAGGCAAACATGCAGTTCAGGAACTCTTCTAATTGTGCAAAGAGTAAGGCTTGCTGATGTCCTCATAAAGCCTTCTTCAACCTAAAGAAAGAGGAGGCCTACGACCTGGTGGATGACTAGGCTGTCCACCAATGATGAATGGTTTGAGCCTACAACTGAAAATGATGTTTTAAACATAACAATAAAATGATGGGGCTGGAGTTGTCCTGGCAAAAATGATGGTTTTAGGTTATCCACCAACTTGTTTGGGTTATGCTCATGAACATTCAGCCTCCTGCAGCTGCATCTGCGAATGCGGAATGACGGGTGGCAAGCATAGGCTAAGCCAGGCTATGGCTACAACTACACAGAGATGGAATGAAGATTGTGGCTGCAGACTCGCTTGATCATCTTCAGAAGCTTGTACATGACCACCATTTCCCCCCTGTCAGGGACAAGGTGAGATGATGGCGAAAAATCAACTGCAAGTTTTCTCAATATCCGTGAACAAGTTCTAACATGTGTTGTAAACATCTTCTTGGCTGCTAATGCCCATTGCCAAGAAGCGATCCATCCAAGATGAATCTTGGTTCTTGCGGGAGGCTTATGTCTGAAGCATCTGTCTGAAGAATGAGTGTGCCGACCACAGTGCTTGCATGGATGAAGATCAAAACAGTGATCTTTCATATGGCCAACTCGATCACAGTGTTGGCATTTCACAATCTCTTGTGGAAGTGGAGCCGAGGATGCGGAATCGCTGAGGTGAAGCCATCCGTATAGGAATCGGCACTCTGAATTTTGATGGGCTTGGTGGCAATGCAGGTGAAGGACATCCTTGTCCTTGTCCAAGACCGATTGATTGCTTGTTGTGGACAAGCTCTTCCCAAGTTCTGATGATGGGCTTAGGAAGTGCAGGTTGAAGTGCTGCATCTGCATGTACATCTGCTCTAGTGCAATGAACTGAATGTGGATCAACTGCAACTTTATCTTCTTTCTTCTGATGAGAGTCCTTCACAATGTTCTGAACAGAAACAGGTTCAGAATGGTGGCTCTTTTGCTAAAGTTATTCTTGCTGAAGTTGAGTTTCCAACTGCAAAAAGTCAATCTTCTCATGTGCATCTAGCAAACAACTCTGAATGTTACATAGATCATCCTTGCTCATTTTTATCATATCATGAACATTTGAATGAATGAGGTCATTCAACAACACTAATACCTCATTGATTTTGGCCATTTCAACAACTTAGGCTCAAAAAATGAAAGGGTGTCAGCTTCAACCGAAAATGCACCCGTTTACAATGTGATTCAACAACAAATACAAGTGACTCAAGAGGACTTCCAACTATGGAAAGTACAAAATCTGCTCCTCAAATGATGGAGGGCAATCAACAATTTTCAACAACTCAAATACTGATTCCAACTATGAATGAAGAGGAAAATTCACTCACAATGTGAGTTCATTACAAAATCTCTGCAAAAATATGTGTAGCTGAAAACACTATGAAAGAAGCCTTTAAGGCAGCTGAATTTCTCTTCTTCAAATAACTGTTTTAAAAATGATGGCAAACTAGTCTTCAAATGTAAAAATCTTCAAAAAATCACCCTTATGCCACAAATCACAATGCCAAATCTGCAATTTTCTCTATATATTCAGTCCATCTTCTTCATATGTCGATTTTCTCTTTTCTACTGTTCATATTCTCTCTTTTCTCTCTCTCTCTGCTGCTTTTTTTTTTTTTTTTAATTAATTGAAAATTAATTAAAAAATAATTTAATGGGAACAGTTAAAAATGGGGAAGGGAATTTAAAAAGGGAGGGATATTTATATGGAAAGGGGAATTAAAAATGGGAATTAATTACAAATGAGAGAATGGGATTATTTAAAAGGAGGGGATTTTATTAAAAAAGGGGAACGAAATTAATTAAAAGGAGAGGGAGTTTATTAAAAATGGAGTGGGATTGAATTAAAAAGTCGAATGGGCGGGAACGTATTTTGAAAATGGGCAGTATTTTTAAAATTATAAAAATCGATTTTTAAAAAAGGAGGTGGTATTGGGTAATATGGGCGGTATTATTCAAATAATATGGGCGGAGTTTGTATGTGGAGGCCGTAAGGCGGAGCTGGCAGAGTGCGGGTGAGGGAAAGGCACGTAATGTGAAGGCGTTTGCAGGTCGTTTGGTGAGGGCGGATGCGTGGGAAGGCCGAAGGGCTAAGAAATGAGAGCTGGACAGTCGAATGGTGAGTTGGAGATGTATCGTTCGAGCGATTGATGAGTGTTTAATGCATAGGAGATGGGTCCGGTGTTCGTCGGGAAGAGCATTGGAGGAAAGTGTGGGAGGGGGTAGCATAGAGCGTATGGGCGTAGGGAACGGTGTGGGCGTTTGGAACGGTAGCATATAGCGTATGGGCGTAGATCTGTGGGTGAAAGTATGTGCAGCGGGTTAGAGCGTGAGGGGTTCAACCGAAGGCCGAGGGAAGCGATGTGGGAACTGGTGAGCGGCTTATAAAACGCAGAGTTATGAGAGAGGTGTAGGCGTGGAGCTGTGTAGTGTGAAGATGTGTGGGAATGGAGTTTGGGGCAGGCGTGGAGGAGGCCGCAGGTAGGGACTGTTGATAGCCGTATGGGGAGACTGTTAGGATAACAGAGTGATTAGGAATGGAGCGGTTTAAGGAGTGTGCAGAGGATATGAGAGGGGCGTGAATGGAATGTGGCAGAGTTAGTGAGAGGGCCGAGGGGCCAGTTAGGGAGCGCGTGAAGTAGATTTCAAAGGGAGCGTATATGCTCATGGGTTTGGAATTAGGGAATGCATGGAGTCTTGCAGAGATAAGGGAGGCCGAAAGGCCAAGATGCAGAGATTTTTTTTTTTTTTTTTTTTTTTTTTAAATTAAAAGCAGCAGATAGTAGAGATAGCAGATAATAGAAAGAGCAGACTATTCTTCCTTCCAGCAGCATATATTGAATAAATGCAAACTCAGAAATCTTTCAGTAATCCAGCAGCAGGAAAATTCTTCAAAAAATTTTAGCAGTAAAACCCAGAATTTTTTTTTTTTTCAATAGCCCAGCAACAGGAAAATGTAGAATTGCAGAAACTCAGAAATCTTCCAATGAAAAATCAGAAATATTTCCAGTGAAAACTCAGAAACTTGTTCAGAAGCCCAATATAAATCGTATCCAGCAGCTCTTCAAAATGCAGAATTTAAAATGCAGATATTGCAGGAAGAAATAAACAGTGAGAAAACCTTCAGATGCACAAGGCTGCGTCTCTTCAAAACACCTTCTGAATGCGGCAAAATGTCAAAATCACTGCTGCAAAAACTCAGAGTGCTGCAAAAATGTCAAGAATTTTTGCAGATATGCAAGGTCATAAACACAAATGGCTCACTCAAAATTGAGCAGGGCCAGAAATCGCCCGCTCTGATACCATGTTAAACACCATGTTGAAGCACACACATGGTGTATGAGGAAGAAGAATGCACACACAAGAGAAACAACACACAATGAAAGATAAGCGTGAGGCTTTCTTATTTTCCATTATACAAGGATGTACATTTATAGTACAATGGTGTGACTCTTGGTTTCACATTCCAAGGTCACTTGGACTCCATTGTGACTTTTCATATTCCACACCTACCCATGAGGATTAGGTGTTCCAACAGTGCTAAAATAAGTAGACCCTGAGGAGGTGACTTGCAGGTGCGAAAAGTATTTTTTATAAGTGAGTACCTACTATAGGTAGCAGGGGAGGCATACCTATGCCCATCGAGGCAATAGTACAAACAATAAGGCGTCTGGGAAACCACGAGACAACATAATGCTGGCATAAACATGAGCTAGATAAACAACACGATAATGAATCCCACATACATATTGTGCCTGGGATAACAGCCAAGACTTGTACAATAATATCTGAGTACATGAGATGTAAATACAATCGATATGCCCCTGAAAATAGGAAAGGGCTCTGAAAATTTGACTGATACATGCAAAAAAAAAGGCGTTGCAAGTGGTTGAGGCCGACATCATCAAATGTATGGAGCTGCATCGAAGGTTGTAATGAAGAGGTCATTCGAGTGTGTGGGGGGCTACCTGTAGGGCCACCCCCTCATGAGGGATGAGAAACATCACACACACCCGAGAATCACCGATGTTAGCTACTGCATCACTGGACCATCGAGTATACGGATCTCGATCATGCTGAAAAGGAGCTGGAGCTGAGAAACAATCAAGTCAAAGTGCCATGAGGAGTCCCTTTTCCTGATCCGAGGCACCGAACAAGAGTGGAAGCTGAAACCAAGGTACACCACCCTCTAGACCTATCTTCTGGAATGAATGAGTTGATGTCGACAGAAGGAGTTCTGCCATAGGTGAGGCAATAAGGGATCCTAAACTAAGGCACAAGAGAAAATAGTAGAGTGACTGACAGACTGACACCAATGATGATGATGAAATGGGGGGAAATGAGTAGTGAACGGATGACTTCCCTTGTTAGAGCATAAATAGCATGGATGACCTGGAAACGACTGACACAATATCACGAGGGATAGGGGATAGTGGGACAGAAGGCCATAATGAGTGACACGAGAGAGGGACCAAGCAACGAAGGATGGAGGACTATAGCGGGGTGCGAAGGGACTCGGGATAGACTCCATGAAAGCAATGATGACTCAACTCAGATGCTCTAAACAAGGGTGACTCGATGGTGCTGCCACACAGGAAAAGGGTCCAATGGGGACCATAAAAGCATGAATACAAGATGGTAACTCACGACGAAAGTCAACACGAGTGTGGAAAAGAGTGGAGGCAACATGGTGCCCCTAGTACGAGTGTTGCAAGTGAATAAATTCGATTTTTAGGAAGGGTGAAGTGGCGCTTCATGGGAAAATGTGTCTCGGTGAAGTATCAAATCACTAAAAACTAACAGATACCCATTTAAGGGCTTGGTGGGATCTTTCCAATGGTATAAACGGTTCGTCAAACTGAGCTACGGTTTGGTTGTAGTAAGCGAAAGAAAAATCAGGGGTTTTCTTTTAATAAGGCATTTTCCTTCTAGATTCACTTATTTGTCGGTGGAGCTGTGGTGAATATCATAAGGAGAGGAGTCCTTAAATCTTGCGGTGATTGTAGCGGATAAACTGACTGTTGGAATTTAAGATCCGAAAGTTGTAGATAAGATGTCTCATCCTACTTTTCATTTTAGTGAGTTGAAAGTTAAGCTTAGGTACCCAGAGCTCATGAACAGGCAAGGTCGTACTTTTCTTGAGGTTTGTTCTGCAACTTGGGTAGGAGGTACTGGGCAGAAAACTGCTACCTGTCCCAGGGAAGGACTTGGAAAGTGTGACCTGTCAGAGAAAGGGGGTTTCAGTGCTGTTATGGGCTGAGATATGGGATTTTATGGTTGAGGGGCATGGGTGCCCCCGGGCATGTTATGGACATGCCAAAATGTATTTAGTAAAAGGGAGATCTAAACAAGTTTTAATGATGTGGTGTGCCACTTGTTTTCGGTAGGGTAATGCAGTTCGAGAAAGGAAATAGACGATTACCAATCTCTTTTAGTACTGCATATATGAATCAAATGGAATTTAAGTTTCTCAGTTGGCATACATGGTGTTGCTATCCCAAACATAGGACTTAGGGATAATGAACTGATGTTCTCCCAGAAAGCTCATAGTTTGGTCAACCACAATGTCTATGAGACTGGGTTTTTGATGAAATATGAAGGAATGATGAGGGGTATCATCCCTATAGTGATCTTGAAGTGATATGGGACTCTAGAGGTTCTTCTAAATGTGGAATAATGATGGGACTAGAGTCGACACGACTAGATTCACTAGGAGAGTGGTGGAGAACTGCTTCTCCTGGTCTCTCAAATATGGGTGCCCCCTTACCCAAACATTGGGTGTCAATGTAATGGCCACAAGGTGCATGTGGTTCGAATGCATGAATTCGATGTAAGGGGGGATAGATAAAGTCAGTAGTAGTCGCTTCTTCCATAATTTCATCATCGTAATAGAAGATGGGGTTACTGATGGAAGAAATACCACCTGACGCGGCAAAGCGACCTTACTCCTCATCATGAGAGGAGAGGTTCTCATGCGCATCGTCACAAGGGGTGATAGAAGAGTGAGTAGACAGAGGATCCACCGATGTTAAGACTAGGGAGGGTGTTAAAGGGAGGTCAGGCAAAACATCAGGGGAGGTTTCATCGTGGACTTCCGAACAAGGCCCCGTTATCTCAACATCATAAGGGGAAAATTTAATGGGAGCATGTGTGTCCTCAGGTGTTGCTGAAGCAAGATGCAAAAATAAGGGAGTGGGTGACTCATTGCACTCAGCCTCAAATTGGCGTAAGGCTTCTAAACAGGAACGATACTCTTGTAGTGACCATGGAAATCACACAAAGCACAAGGGTGATTTGTGCACAATGGTTTGAGTTTCAGGATTGAATTGGGTATAGTGACATATACCTATGGGATATCAGATTCTGGAAATGGCTCATTGACCATGGACTTGAGGTGAGGCAATTCTGGACAAGTATGGGTGGCGTGGCTGAAAACATCACACAAAGCACACTGGATGGTACGCTTTGGAGGCCGAGAAGGGGCAGGGTTTGTCGGGGTAGCCTTATCCTTTGATTCCCCCTTGCGAGATTTTCCCTTCTTACTCGAAGCGGTCGCAACGGGAGGTGGTTCCTATTGAGGTGAATAAGGCACTGTTGTAGCGGGAGAAGTCATAGGGACCGGCTGAACCGGGGTCAAAGTGAGATAAGGTTTAGGTTGACTAGGCAGGGTAGCAGCTGGAGGATCGAGGTACTAGACGAGAATCCCAAGGTTCATGTTAGGAAGAGAGAGGGTGGCCATAACAGGTAATGTGTACACTCCTAGTGGCGGAGCGAGGAACGATATCTAACCAGAGGGGTAATGACCAGGCGGGATGACGCCAAATGGTTAAGGCCGGGAGGAACCATCCCAGGAGGGTAAAGGGGGTCATGAGTACCAACTGAAGGTGAAGGGCTAGGAGAAGAAGGATCAGAAGGTTGATCAGAGGAAATCATGAAAATCTGGTAATCAGGGGAACCAGATGGAAGAGATTTAGTGGCCACCTGTCCTTTAGGTGGTTGGGTAGCCACAAATCCCTGTTGAGGGAAAGGATCAGTAAGCACAACCGGCTGACTAGGTGCAGGACTGGGAGGTATGGAAGGGATGGCTTGTTGTCCTCTAAATGTTGCTTGATACTCCCATATTTGTCGCATTTGTGGCAGAAGAGGAAAATCATGCATATAATGACCATAAACACCACAACAAGAACATGGCTTGTTTGTACGAAGAGGCCTCCTGTTTGGGCTGAGTAGTGTTAGGAGAATTACCTTGATTAGGTCTAGGATTACCAAGGGCAGCTTGATTTTGAGTGCCTTTCCTCTTTCTTTTTGAGGGAGGAGGATTAGTCGCACCCTGCTGTGCATACACTTGTCCCTGAGGGGGTGGTAGTTGCTGTTGCGGGGGTTGAGAAGGCAAGGGAGGAGGAGGTTCTAATGCTGGAGGAGCTGGAGCACCAGGCTGTGGATATGGATAAAAACAGGTTTGGGTAGCAGTGTGGTAAATAGGAGGTTGGGAAAAAGGGGGAGGCATGCCGTATCCTGGATACGTGCTACCAGGGGGCGGGGGGGGGAAGTTTCGGAGGTGTTGGCCCCGCCCTGAGAGAAACCATAGCCTATGGGAGGTTGAGAATATGGATTAAAGAGAGCTCCAATGATACCGTCAGCGGCATGAGATGCCCCTGGTGCGTTGGCACCACTGGGTCTAGGAAGATCAGGTAGAGCGGTATAAACATAACCCGACTGAGCGTAGATCAGGTCATATTTTAACACAATCTAGAGAGCGGCTTCTTCAGTTTGAGGAAAGTGCGATGCGACGTCTTTCCCGATAGGTGGCAAGAGAGTCCTAAGGAACCAGTCCATATAGACACAATCTTCGAAGGTAAGGGCTCAACATAGGCTCCTTCTTCTCTTCCATTCCTGAACATGGTCGGATAGGTGGGTCGCAGAAGATTGATGGAAGGAGGTCAAGAGCTCAGTCCCAGTGTCGTAACGAAGGGGAAGCTGGAAATAAGACAAAAATACCCAGGCAAGAGTCGCAAAGGTGGTATGAGAGGAACGGGCCTGATCAACATACCACTTAGAAGCTTCACCAGTAAGCATTCGTTGGAACAACCGAAGACGGACAAAGTCATCGGTAATGGAATTAGACGATCACCACATGTGGAAAGATCTAACATGATTTGAGGGATCTTGTCCAGTAATACCTTCAAACTTTGGGATGTCTGAAGGGAGCTTTGTTGGCATAGCAGGCCAACTAGCGTCATGGTGTATAGGGTCGTTTATCAACTAGTCGAAGTCAGGGAGGCTGAGGCCTACCATGAAAGGGAGCAAGGGTGCAGCTGGGGTAGTGTCTATTGCGGTCCCACTAGTTGTTTTCCCAGTGGGAGGGCCGAGGTTACCACCAGTATTACGTCCTGCACCAAACATGGTGAAGGTGATAGGGGGAGAATCGAATGCGGAACGAGAAGGAGAACCCAAAGGACCAAAAGAAGAGTCGGAGTGCAGACTTAGTTGAGGAGTAACTCGAATCCTATGCGGAGGAGTAAGTCTCTCTACCAGAAACTAAGGATGAAGGCCAAGAAGTCTCCGGGATGAAAGCCTTGGTGGCACAATGGTGACGACACAAACACGGCGCAAAGGAAAAAGAGACCGACAAGGGTAAGGAGGTATAGGATCAACTGATTTCAATGTTTTAGAGTCTTTGCTTGGTGGTGTTAACCAAGCCCTTTTTCGCTTAGGGTGTGTGTGTGAAGTGTGTAAATTTTAATTTTTAAACCCAAACATTTGTAGCGAAAAATAAAAGAGTGTGCTGTATAACTGTAAATAACCTGCAAATGATAGTATATAAGCCTACAACACAGAAAACAAACAACTAATAATGCAATAATATAAACCCAAGGAGGTGGGCCTCTCAACAACTAGTCTATAGGTGAGTGAAAAAAATAATAAAAAACACACTAAAACAACCAATAGATCTAAGGTCAGAAGGGACAGGATTCTAAAGGACAAAATCTGCTAGAAAGTGGTGCAGAAACAACAACAAATCAGAGGAAGAATTCCTGTAAAAAGAGGTGGCGAAAGGCTATCTCCAGGAGGGAAGAAGAGTATAGCCTAAAGAAAAACCTAAAAAAATCTAAATGAGGAGATTTGGATGGATAACAAGCCGATATGAAGCGGATCTGATGGTGAGGTATCAGATCTGAAAAAATGGCTGAAGACTTTGAAATTTCAGACAACCTGCAACAGCAAAAACTCTTCCACAAAAAGTGGAGGGTACTGAAGCCCTAGGGGGCTAGGTTCCCACTTAGTTGAGTGAAACAGAACAAGTACAGGTCCAAAACAAGTGGAGACGGAGGTCAGACAACCCTGAACAGAGGCTCAAACAAACCCAGAAAAATTTCAGAAAAATCCCTGCAAAAAGTCCAATCACAGTTTCTGACCTGTTTTCAGCAGAGGTCGCACTTTTTGGGTAGTAAAGTGTGTCTTGGAGGTCCAGGTTGTAGGTTTTGGGCTGAAAAGTGTGACTTGCACTTCCGGCACTCTCGGCGGTAGATTTTAGAAAAAGTTGTCGTCTCAACTGCGGCTAATGTTTGTTACCTGCGCAATAGGTCCGAAAACACATGGAAGTCATAATTTTTATCGTTTTAGGATTTTATGGGTTAAAAACAACATCAAGAAAAGAAAAAACAAGGGGCTGAAGAGAAATCCTAGGGTTTGAAGCAGCTGGATATGCAAGGATCAAAAAAACGACAGGTGTCGTAATTGTAAACCCGTGTGGAGTCGCCAATTGTTAGTATGAATATTGATTCAAGGTGTATGAAAAAATACCACTTTAGCTGCGCATAACATACAACCCTAACAGCAGAAATGACTGCTAATATCTTCAGATATGTAGTTAGATGATCAAGACAAAATGCTGCAAAAATCTAGATCTATGCACTATAAGACATTAAACAGTAGAAAAATAAGATTTACTCCATAGATCCAATAGACAAGACAATAATATATCCAATGAAATTTTTATTAATGGCACTTGGGAGGAAAACACAAGAGGTTGTTCCCTGTTCTCCTCAATGGGATGGGTTCTTGTAAGTCCTCAGCACTTCAAATTTAGAATTCCTCTCTCTTGATGGTGTAGAAAACCCAGACAAAAATGGAAAAATATGCCTATGATAATGGATCAATAGCCAGACCAAGATTTGAGATCCAGAGTGATCTTTAGGCAACAAAAGGTGACAAATGAATGGGAAAACCCTTCTATTTATAACAAAATATTGAGTTAGTCTAGATATTGGTGCATAATTAAAATATTATTAACCAAATCAAGATCCAACTTTTATGGGATATTTTATTATATTTGTTGGAGGGAAAAGGAATTTGACTTGAGTCAAATCCCCTTATTTGTAAATAATAAATAAATAAATGATTTATTTATCATTTTAAGGATGTGATTAAGTAATAATAAATAAATAAATGATTAATTTATCATTTTAAGGATATGGTTGAGTAATAATCAAATAAATAATGATTTATTTAATTATTTAAGGGAGATGTAGTCATATTTAACAAAGAATATTATTTAAATAATGTTTAAATAGTTATTCTTATAAAATAATAAGATAAATAAAGATTTATCTAATTAATTTCCTTGTTTTGGGTTAAATATAGCCAGGAATATTAATTAAATTGTTGTTTAACTAATTATTCCTTGAGAAAAAATCAAATAAATATGGATTTATTTAATGTTTCCCCATGGGGTTTCCTATTTAGACCATAAACAACTTAATAAAGGTGGTTTACTAAGTTATTTTTCATAGTGAATGCGATTTTACTTGGGGTAAAATTGGTCTTACTTGGTGTACTTGGGTCTATCTAATAACAATAGATTAGATGACCAAAAAATGGTGTAACAATAAGTGTGTGCAGGCACTGGTAAACCATATCACTATGATTTAACACATAGAACATTCAACCTCCCAGGATTTCAAACAACACACAATTTAGCCAATCAACACACAACATATACCAAAATTATGCAGGGATTGTAGTGGTATGCAACGGTTGAAGGTTTGAATGGAAGATGACATAATGAAAAGCTTAAAATAGCAGGAAGAAGGCAGAGCATGGGACTGACACGTTTTTTAGCAATGCGTGTAGGAGTTATAAAAGAGGAGCAGTGTGCAGAGGTCGAATTTTATGCTCAAACAATAGCGTTGTTAGTGGAACATATAAACACATAGAGGAAGGCCACTCATCATGGCTCTGATACCATGTTAAACACACGCATGGTGAAACACACACAAAGGAAAAGATAAGCATGAGTTACTTTTCCATTAAACATAGATGTGTATTTATAATACATTGATGTGACTCTTAGATTCCACATTCCAAGGTCACTTGGAATCCTTTTGTCTATTTGGCTTCCACACCTACCCATAGAGGATTAGGTGTCCAACACATAATACATCTCATGTTGCTAAAATAAAAAATTAAAACATAAAAACTAACTAAATCATAACTTTGTTTTAAATTATTTATATTATTATTGTTATTGAATAATAAAAATAATTAGTAAAAGTTAAACATATATAAATTAAAAATATATATGAAACAAGAAAATTAACCATGAAGATTTACCCCAATTTATTATGGAGATTCTTATTCTATAAATGGAATTTGTTACAATACCTACTAGGTCCAAAAAACTATAATTCACTCCATATGACACTTTTTCATATGACATTTTATTTTAATCAATTTTAATTAAAAGGAAAAAATGATATAATTACTTTAGATATAAATCACAACATTTAATTTGTGTACACTACTATGAATATTCTAGAATATTGTATGGAGATTAAATCTTGCCGTAGTCTTCCTAGGCAACGTTTTGGCCTAGAATCCGGCAAGGATTTTTGAAAAATCCGGCAAAGATTTTATCAGAATCATGTTTACAGTTGTTAAACTTTAGTATTTTGAGTGCCCTAAGGGTTTTTGGTAGTGCTAAATCCATTTCCACTATCAAAAATGGATTCCAAACACTCCAACTACCTGATTTCTTGAATTTTAGTTGCCCAGATTCCGACAAAAAACTGTCGTCTGGGCTATTTCGTTGCCTAGGTAGACAACTCCTTAAATCTCCACCGCCCACATAATGGTTATTGATAATTAAATTAAAATGTTGGAAACTATATTCCAAAATAAACACACATATTATCACAAATATTTAAACCATTAATATAAAATCAATATTCAAATATATAAATTAAATTGTAAAATATATGTCATTTATTATTAAGACCATAAAATTACAAATATTTATATGAAAAAAAACACTAGAATGAAACCTATGGTTTAGAAAACGTGATTAAAGGGGGTAAGAAAATGATTAAATATGTTGAGGGATTAAATGAGCATTATATAGTAATAGTACAAGAATGTAAATTGATGAAGTAATTAAATAATATGGAATAATTAAAAGAATATATTAATGATGGTGATTAATATACATTATGGTTAAAATGGTCTATTAAACTTTAAAAGGATAAAACATTACTAAAAACTTTATTTCTATGTTCAAATTAAAACAAGAGAAGAATTATATGATCACCATAGTTTTGTTGGCTCAAAAGGTTAAGAAGGTTGGTAGTGTGAAAAATATTTTTCAAATTTGGATCTAATGTGAGTATAATCTAGACAATCTAAGATAAATTGTTTTTCATATTCAATGCTCTTAGTGTTGCAAAAGTGATACTCTTTCATCCGACGATATTTTGCGAATTAGATAATGCCTAATTTGACTATGAAGCTTACAAGAATTTGTTCTTATTTTAGCAATGTTTATTGTATTCTTCAAAATGATCTCTTACTTTATCCCCCAATGGTCTAGCAAGCATTGGGCTCCTTATGCCCTCCCTAATTGAGCCGAAGGTAGTAATTTTAGCTAGATTTAGAAGCAATGTTAGGAAACCTCTTGTCTTCCACATTGTTTAACTTATTGTTAGACATAATATACCTAATCATCCCATGCATCAATGATGGAAATGCTTGCTCCAATTAGGAGTATAGGATAGGGTGTATCGCCTTTTATGTTGAGATTGTAGGTTATAAACTAATTTTGGATTTATTCTATCTTCCTCCTTGGCTCTATAGAGATACTAAGACCCCAAACATCACATCAATATAAGATAGTAGGAGTGGAAACTGTTTTGAAGAGGAGTTTATTTTTTTCCATATCTAAAGACACACTCAAAATTTTCTTTAATACCATAATGTAACACCCTCCTCCCACATTTACCCAATTTAACCGGTCCGTTGGGGTAAACATGTGTCGAGAGGCTACCATAATCTGATTCAGCCTCATAGGTTACCTTAAGGAAGTGGAACTAACAAAACCAACCAAACTAATTATCCACACAACCAATGAAACCTCCAAGATCTACCCCACCTTTCTAGGTGACCAACCCCTGAGGAAACTCAACAATTCAATCTCCTAGAGCCCCAGTCGCTCCCTTGCCAAGCCCTCCAAGAAACTCTCGGTCCCAATTGCTCCCTTTTCAAGCCCTCCAAGCATCTGTGGGTCCAATCACTCCCATGAGCCTGCCTAAATGCGATTGTGGCATTTTTCAGCCAGTTTTATGCCAGCAATTGCGAGATTTAAGGCTGAATTCCAGGGCTAGGACACAGTCACTACCCAAAACTTCACGAAATTTATAAAAATGAAATGAAACATAGAGACAATGATGCTAATGCCAATTATTGAACTGAGACTTGACTGGACCCCTATTAGCCATGACAGGTATTTCATCAAACATGCCACAAATATGCATTATATAGGTTTAAACAACACATCCGAGAATAGGGGTCTCATACTTATCTGAGAATCACTAAGAAGCATTGGTTCCTTATCACATTAGCTGCATTATCATCTATTAGGTCATATATTCATTGTTAATTCATTTACAAATCAGAACATGATGAGAGCCATATATCATAATTGTCATAAAACATGCTCATAACCAACATATAACCAACAGAAATAATAAGGATACAAAATCCATAGAATCCACATATAAACCATAAATTTGCACATAAAATACCAAGGAGAAGAAAATCTTATTGATGAATGCAAAATCCAACTTGGTATAGGACTATCACATTCCACCCGACCATAGATTGGTTAAGCCAAATCTCTCTTAGTCAATCACCCGCGTGCCAATGACAACAAGAGAAGCGAGAACACACATGCATAAACATGCATGCCAAATATAGCAAGGAAATCATACATGCAAATCGATACCTTCAAGTAACCTTTTGTAACTGCTTGATCCTCCTCTTCCTTTCTTGATATTTTCTTCCTCTTTGCCTTCTTTTCCTTTCTTGATCCAAAGTTGAAATGCTCCAAGAAAACTCTAAGTGTCCAAGAGTGAGAGAGAGAGCTCCAAAACTGAACTGACCAAAAAGTTGAATTGACAAAAGGTGCCAACTGTTCCTCAAAAGCCTTTTTATTAATGAGGCCTCCATTTTCTTCATTTTCCATTATTTTCCTTCATTTTCATCCTCGCATGCAACTTGTGGCCTTTCACCTTCTTTTTCTCCTAATTTCTAGTATTTTCATAAATAAAAGGCCAATTAATGCAACTTTTCCTTTCCAAAGCCTTTCCCATTTCCTTTGTCAATTTCCTTAGCCATAATAACCGAAATGAACACCTGCACTAGGATTTGTTTTGCCCAACATTCAGCTTGGAATAAGTGTCTCATAACTGTGGTTATTATTTTGAGTTTATTAATTTTATTACATGGAATTTTCACCAAGGCTATTACAGAACCCTTCCCCTTGGGGGAATATCATCCTTGGTTTTCAATGACACCTATAATTAACAAGACTACTGAAAGAAAAACATATTACCCATGGATATTTATAACTTAGCACGTTGCAAAATTTACAACGATCAACTTGCTGAGAAGCAAACCAACATGACAACCATAACAACAGGATCGAAGCATCTTGTGGAACTACCACCATATTTTAAATGCATGGGATTCTGCTATATTCACTAGTTATCTAGGATATCATTCTTGGTACATAATTTCTTCAGCAACCAATTCTATAATTGACCTTATAAAATAACATGTATTGATGCTCCCGGAGCACGACGGGTCACACCAACTTGACCTTATTAAGAACTACCTCTAATTAATGCTCCCAAAGCATAACAGATCACATTATTTTGTTCAATGGTTGGATTTTTTTTTTTTGTGGTTTTGCATTATTTAATTCTTGCACAATATAGTGCTGCTACCACAAACTTGCACATACGAAAAAACACAAAAAAAAACTTAAGTCCCTCTTACTTTTAGAGAAGTTTAAGAGGTGGTTTTGGTGTCTCCTCATCATCTGTAAGGGCAAGTACAATACACCCTAGACCTGCTTTTTCCATATACACTTCTTTCTTGAAATCACTATTGAAAAAATGAAGTGTCCAATTTACACAGTCATGCCGTGAGAAAAAAATAAAGAAGGTTGTCTTGTTGATTGAAAAATATTTAATCTTCTTCTCTTCCATCTCTTTGCCTACAGATCCAAAAAAATCCGTAAAACTGAAGTGAAAATGGCATTTGTCTATTGTCATAGATGAAGATGATAGAGGATGAGATTAATCCATTGCTGATTTGCTTAGATATGATAATAAGTGAATTAACAAAGGCCTTCATATTTTAATTGGAAGTTGTGAAGTCTTTGGATCCACTTTTGTTGAAAATCATCGTTCCTCATGAGATTCATGGTTTTGGGATTCACTGCTTTCCTTAGTGTATGCTTGAAATTTGGTGAAGCTACGCAAAAATACTTGGCCACAGTCCCTGATGTGCAGAGATGTTGAAGTAATTCTGGAGGACTTACTTTTATAATCATTTGAACACATAGGAATAAAATAATGCACCAAGAAAATTATTCTTTAATTATTAATACAATCTTCGAGAATATCTAATATATAATCTTTAATTCAAGAGGAATTTTATAACACACTTCTTATTATATTTTTTTAATACACGTGTTGTGTTAATTCCAGGAGCCACTGATTGATAGGTCTGAACTATTACATAGAAAAACTTCATGCCAGTTGGTGGTATAGTGATTCTGCAGACTATTTCACTCGTTGGTTCACCAACCATGACGCACAAACACCCTTGACCTACATGATATTTAACAACATGTAGAACTTCTTCCTTTTGAGATAGAATACCCAATTTACTATTTACACAACTCACACACATATAGATATAAACGGAGAAACAAAATCACAACAAAAATAAACTCTCACAAAAATCTCCACACAACAAATTCTCTTACCCTAATCTATTTACATAGTAATAAACTCAAGGCTCTCTCACATTTTCCCAGGTAAGGGAATCAAGGCAAAACAGGCTCTGATACCATGTTAGAAAAATTGAGAGAGAGTAGATAGAGTGATTACACACAACACCAAACACACTATATTATTGAGTACAAAAAATATTACATATATAGTTGTATATCACCAACTTCTAGATGATAAGATCTAAAGAAGGAGGATCTATGACTCATAGAAAACTCACACACATAGGGAAATAACCATTACTAGAATCATGCTCGGGGACTCTCAATGACAACTTAGAAAAACCTAAAACACATGGAAGCATTACTTCCAATAGTTGATAGGCTACTGGCCCAATCCTTTCAAGAATCATGAAAGGTCCACAAAACCGAGGTGTCAGCTTGACACACGATCCAATCTGCAAATAAATATTCTTTGGCTTGATGCACAAGTACACATTTTCCCCAAAATGAAACTCTTTAAACAACTTGTTCCGATCTACATAAATTTTATGCCTATCCCGTGTTTCCTTTACATTCTTTTTGATCACCTGTATTTCCTGTTCCATTTCTACCAAGATGTCTAGTCCAAGCAATGCCCGTTTCACCGGATCACTCCAACTAATGGGAGTATTACAACTCTATCCATATAATGCCTCAAACATACTCATCCTCGGTGATTCATGGTAACCAATGTTGTAAGCAAACTCAACCAACAGAAGGTACTCCTCACATCTCCTCTGTTGATTCATCACATACATCCTCAGCATGTCCTCCAATGTCCCATTGAATCTCTAACTGTTTGTATGTATGTGGATGATAAGCTATTATGAAGGCCAACTTTGTACCTAAACCTGCAAAAAACTCCTTCCAAAACTTGGAAGTGAACTTTGCATCCTTTTCTAACACAATCTTCTTTAGAACACCATGCAATATTATCACATATCTGATGAACACCTATGCCACATCACTAGTTGAATACATATTCTTCATTGGAATTAAGTGTCCCACCTTAGTCAACCTATCCACCACAACCATGATGGAGTCATGTTGTCTAGATGTCCTTAGAAAAACTGTAATTAAATCCATGGAAATGACCTCCCATTTCCACTTTGGAAACACAATCGACTGTAGTATTCCACCTATATGTTTACACTCTTCCTTTACTTTCCAACAGTCCAAACATCTAGCCACAAAATCTGCCACATATTTCTTCAGATACAACCAATAATAAAATTTCTTCACTATTTTCAATGTATTCTCATATCTTAGGTGACCTGAATATGGTTTCACATGAAACTCCCTAAAGGTAATCTTCTTGAGCTCACTAATGTCTGGCACAAATATCCTATCCCTACATATGATGAAGTCATCTACTGATAGATGATAGTCCACATCTTTTGCACCCGTACCTGTACTTGTACTATGTTATAACATGTGCCTAAGCTCTCTATACTTTCCATCCTGATGACCTGCCTGTAAGATATGATTGTGTAAGTTTGTCCCATCATAACTCATAGTTGCAATGTGATTTACTTGTATCTGCCTATTAAGAACATCTGCAACCCTTTTCTCGTTTCCCTTGATGTACTTGATATCAAAGTCAAACTCATTGATCATCACCAACCATCTATCTTTCTTAGCATTCTGGTTCAGCTAGTCAAACAATATCTCATCCCATTGTGATCAATCATCAGTATAAACCTCCTGCCAAGAAGATAGTGCCTCCACATCTTCAACGCATGAATGATCGTTGCTAGCTCAATATCATGTGCCAGATAGTTCTTCTTGTGATCATTCAGTTTCTGTGACTCATAACATACTACACGTCCCTCTTGCATGAGGACTCCACCATGCCCTCTCTTGCAAGAATATTCACACACTACAAAATATTTTTTTGGATCTGCAATATTTAACACTGAATCATTTGTCAACAACTGTTTCAACTGTTTAAAACTTGTTTCACATTCCTCTGTCTGTTCAAATTTATTACCTTTTCGTTGAAATGACATGATATGATATGCAATGCGAGAGAAGTTCTTGATGAACCTCCTGTATTATCCTACTAGTCCCATGAATGATCTTACCTCATCCACGTTTCTAGGAACTTCCCACTCCATGATAACTCTTATATTCTCTGGATCCAATACTATGCCTTCCTTGGAGACCACATTCCCTAAGTAATGCAGCTTTGTTTGAAAGAAATTGTATTTAATAAGCTTAGCATACAACTGAAGCTCTCTTATAAATCTCAATACTGCTTCTAGATGCTTGGCATGTTCTTCCTCATTCTTAGAACATATTGAGATGTCATCAATAAATACAATAAAAAAATTTCCATATAAGTATGCAATACACTATTCATCAAGCACATAAAAGTAGTTGGAGCATTAGTTAAACCAAATGGAACTACAAAAAACTCATAATTCCCATAACTAGTGTTAAAAGTTTTCTTGTAAATGTCCTCTTCCTTGATTTGTGCTTGATGATATCTGTATCTCAAATCATTATTTGAGAATGTTGTTGCTCCCTTTAGCTAATCAAATAAGTCATCATTCTTCTTCACAAAAAAAACCAGTGATCCCCACAATGATGCACTTGTCCTAATATGTCCCTTGTCAAGAATTTCCTTCAATTGCAACTTTAGTTCTACTAACTATGGAATTCTCATCTTATAATGTGCCTTTGATGTTGGTTCTAGCCCTGGTACCAACTCAATGGAAAATTCCACTTCTATACGAGGTGGCAACTCTGAGATCTCTTCTAGAATCACATCCTAAAACTATTGTAAGATCGGGTACCTACTCAATATATCTACATCCTCATCCTCCTTACCTTTATCACTAGAAATGTGTACTGCAAATAACACACACCCTTTTTTGCGACTGCGCTTTTCCTGCATATCTGTCACCATCCTCATTGATGTTTCTTTTTTCTTTCCTTGTAAGATTCTCTACTCCCGATTGTCATCCAAGAACTCAATGGATTTTTCATAACAATCCACATTGGACATATGAATATATAACCAATCCATACCCAAAAGAATACAATAGGATGCCAACGGTAATATGTTCAAATATGTTATGTAGGCATGCCATTCCGTTAAAATGCATAGGATTTTACCCAATGATGAACTATCTCCGTTGTACCTGTAGCTAGCTACACTAACCAATATTTTACATGAACTTTATTCAAACCACAATTATCCACCAAGTCAGGGTTAACATAACTATAATTAGAGACAAGGTCAATCAAAATAGAAACAACTTGATCATAAATATTACGTCCATCTCAATGGTAGATTCTAGATGATCTATCTGCCTATTATCCATCTCTACATAGATACGAGGAATTCTCATCTCAACATCCCCAACAGTCTGCGCTTCATGTGCAATATAGATCTGTGGCCTACAACCCTAATATTGTGGAAAATATATGTTGAGATGCTCTTTACCACATATCCAACATTCCAATTGTATGGTACCATCATCTCTATTATGCTTCCCTCTAGGATGTGACCCATGTCCCTGTTTAGCTATGTTGAGCTTATTGTAAGGTGCAACATTTTCTCTCTCTTCTGAATTCTGGGGCATTTTTATTTTCAGCTAGAGTTTACCTTTACCTTTATCTTTCCCTTTCCATCCTTGCTGAGATTATGTCTTATGATTTGAATACTCATAGCAATTCTTTAATTTCCCAATAACTTCCTCAGGTGACTGAGGCTCATCATACTCAATTGGATCTCTAAATGCTAATGGAAATCCACTGACAAACCTCTAAAATTTAGTATTTTCATCCTTAATATATGATACATACCTCAATAGCTCCAAGAACTAAGTCATATACTCTTCATTTGTCATTGATCCTATCTTAATTCCATAGAATTCCTTGGAGTTGTTATCATAGTACCTTTCCGAAAAACACTTATTTATGAAAAGTCTCTTGAATTCATGCCAAGTCAACTCTTTTGTCCTGATGTCTCTAACCTGCTTCACATCTTCCCACCAGATATATGTTTTACCTTTGAAGATGAAGATAGCTACTTTTTCCTTCATACTATCTGCATACTTATGCAGCTCAAAGAATTTCTTCATCCCAAGTAGCCAAGCCTCTGCATCCTCATGATTCTTAAAATATCCATCGAAGGTAGGTGGCTTAGATTTCTTAAATTCATCTGGAAAGTATCCCCTATAACTCCTCCTGTAAGGGTGATAATGATGATGATGATAGTTCCTATCAGAACTAGAACTAGAATAGTACTTGTGTCCATCACCTCTCCTATCTGGAGTATCCAAGAATCTACCACCTCTTATCGTGTCATCTCTATCTGATCTGTGACCACCATGAGACCTACTACCATATGCCCCATATGCCTCATCCTCATGTCCATAGCTGATCCAGAGTGGCATTAACCAGGAAATCCATTCTATGGATAGAATCGATCCCTCTATCCCAATGAGTGGGTCTAGTAACAAACAGGATAAAAGCAAGCATATGTTTCTAGTTTAAATCAGAATGGCATGAGAAAGGAAGATGGCCTACCTCACTCCTATGCGATTTATTTTCAATATTGATCCTGATATCTTTACTTCTAAGATCGCTCCTCACTATTCGTTCACACACGAATACCTGCAAGAGAGGTCAAACGATTACAAGAAAATAAAGCATAATATATTGCATTCTAATGTAAACCATATGATAGATCAAGGAGCATCATACTAAGAAAGTGATCATAAAAAAACTTATGGAAAGTAAAAAATGCTTTGTATTATTAATGAATAAAATAGGGAAGCATACAACCGATGCCTTGATGTTGGAAGTTTCCTTCAGGAAAAAATTCCAAGTCCAAGTAAAATACTTTAAGCACTCCTTCTCCTTAGAGTTTTGACAATGTTTAGGTGCATTCGAGCACTAGACAGGAAACTAGCAATGAAAAACCATTTGGGGAAGACATGGCACTCACTTATAGTGAATTTTGAGAGCTTATGGATCCAAAAATGAGCGAGGAAAGTACTTACTCAAAGAGGAGGTTTCTTAAAGATAGGATCAAAGGTTCAAAATAGGAGAATTTGAACATATCCTCAACCAACAAGTACTCGACTTCCATTCTCGAGATTTCTAAAGGAAGAAGCTTCTACTACATTTTTGGAGAACATGCCTGAAGAGGAAAAATGTGACTTTTCAGTTTAATTCCCGCATTTCCAGTGTTGTTTACCAATTACACACAGGGTGACAAGTGCGAGGGAATACAAGGGAGAACCGCACTAGGGATGAAAATTAGGGTTTTTTACAAACTTTCTCCAGAATTGTTGTAATGCATTGATTCTCCATTTCTTCAGGGATGTTTTTAGCATGTTATTCATGGTGAACATGTTTTCATAGCTTCTCTCACTTTGCGAAATTTGTGGCACGAGTGACACAAAAGATGACACTTTGGATAGGGAATAGAGAATGCGAAAAAAATGTTGTGTAACAAATGCCCCCTAAAGCATGAAAGTAGAACGATAAGTGATGGTTGAAGTACTTTATCATTCAAGGCAAGGAATTTGGAAAACCACCATCAGGAGACCTACAAATGAAACACGATACAATATATGACATCTATGAACAAATATGCCTGATAGGATATTGCTAAATAGGCACAAAACAACACATGAATCCATGGCATGGACGCAACCATCCAACTATGGAGGATCATATGTATGGATCCACAACATGGTCACAACCATCCATATAGAAGAGATCATGTGTACAATCATGAATACTACGTGCAACCTAGATTCGAATAGATGTGATCCATGGTCTTCTTTTCTGTCTCAATCCATCCAATGTATGAATCTAACCATGTGAATAGATGCATTGATGCCAAACATGGTAGGAACCACCTGATTACCAGTCAATGAGGAAAACCATTAACAGACACGAGAGAAACCGACAATAATGATAATGGCCTTCAAGGTATGACAACACAATCTACAAGTGTGAATAAATGAGTTGAATTCAAACACTTTTTGAATCATTCGATCGAAGGCCAATGATGTGAATCTATCATCGAACACTAAGAAATTTCCATTGATGCATGAAAGATCCAAGGTATTGAAAGGGATTTTCTATATCAACTTCCTAGATAATGAGCTGATGTCGATAGGAAGTGATCTTTCAAAAGAGGGCCATAATGTTTCCCACATCATCGACAAAAAACATAGGATTTCTCAAGGTATATAGTAATGATTCAATATTGTTTCAGAGAGGGTCACATAAGTATGAGAGTTTGGAGTTTTGCAAATAGGATTTCTCTTGAACATATTGGAGACATGACTCCAGATGTTGGAAGCATTTGACTCAAAATGGCATCAATGGTCATGGTGACAACATGATATGATTGAATGATAGGCAAATGGATTTCCAAAACCTAGGAAGGAAAGTGACGAAGAGAGGATAACCAAAAATGGACACAAGATTCTCATAAGTTTCATGTTCAAGGGCGACATAGTGCCTTCAACATAGAATACAAAACATACTTTACTTCAAATTTCCCCCCTCTATTTCTAGCGAGTACCTCTTTATTTTTGATAGCAAGCTTGAAGAGGATACCATATTCTTAGCATATAATCTCACCCTTTGGATGAATTCATCCTAGTAATATTAGCAAGTCCTAGGAAGGAGAAAATTGGCCTTGTCATGGTGACAAGTCTTTCGTCATTTAAGATTTACGAGTCTGACGGAGGGGTAACTTGGTATATTTTTCATGTTTAGAGAGTTTGAAAAAAGGCGGAAAATAAAAATCCAAAGATCCTTTTCGTAGATAGTCCCTCGAACCCAAAAAAGGTACAAAACAATATCCAAGTGACTTCTTAGTCATGTTTGACTAAGGTATTCATTTTTTTGTAATTAGTCAACCTTAGCCCGAAAAAGGGGTAAACATATACTAAGACGACGTCAATTAGTTTATTTTAGCGATCTCGAAAAGGCAAGTGCTCAGAAATATTTTCATTTTTTGAGAGTAAGAAAAGAGCTTAAAGTTGACTCTAGGAGGGTTCCTTTTTCGTTTGTTTCGCAAGTATGAAAAAGTGATAAAAGACAACTCATCGTTCACCAATTACCGAATTTGATTCATAATGACCTGCTGTTGCACATGAAAACAAACATGATTTTGATCAAGAGAAATACAAATATAAGTTAAAATAATTTACAAAATTATAAAAATAATTTTTGAATTAAAAATATTTGGTAAAATACTTTTAATAGTAAAAAAGTAATTTTTTTTTTTTTTTTTTTTTTTACCTTTGTAAATATTTGCAAAGAAATTTTACTCTTGCTTTTCCCGAACTTCAGGCACACCGTTCGATCAATCCGAGACATCATTCACTAAGCCGTATGTTGTAGGTAAGAGTTTTATCTTCTTCCTGCATTTTGCCTAAATTTTTAAGCATTTTCATCCAATTTTTGTGTGCTTAGGGAGCCCTTGAAAAATTAGGGCATGTGGGAGACCAACACAGGGTTCACCCGTCGGGTCCGCGTTGATCACCCTGGCCCTTAAATTAATATCATGATGCCAGCGCATAAAAATTAAGGGACATACGTGTTGGCACTGTGAGCTAATTTATTTTGTTGAATGCTCAATTTTCACTTAGTTTTTTGCCAAATTTCTTCCATGAAAGAGGATTAATATTTGTTAATTGATGTTTTATAGGAGAATCAAGACAATAGAGTGGAAATAAAGAGGCCATGAAGAAAAATTTTGAGAAGTGGCTCAAAATCCAAACTTCATAAGAGCATTGTGAAATTGTGGTTTGCTCAAATTCTTCCAGACACCCGAGATTCGATCCCAAGTGGGTCTATTACAGTATCTTGTGATATGGTGGGATTTTGATCATCAAATGTTTTTGATTGGTAGCCATGAATTGGAGATTGATGTGTCTTACATATAGTTCATTACTAGTTTTTCCAAGAGGGTACAACTTGCCTAGTTATAAGGGACTAGACCAGGTGGCGAGAGCATAGAGATGCTCATTGCTAGACACTGTAGTCATGGTTCTCAGAAGACAAAAAGCAGAAAAATTGACATTAAAACTATTAATGACCCTACTATGAGGATTTTACTTTACACAGTTACATGAGTGGCAGGAGTGGAGGCCTTGCATGAGGCAAGAAAATCCCATTTTCAATATGCAGTGGATTGTATGAGTCCAACGGTGTTCAACTAGTGTGAGGGGTTGCTCATTAACATGAAATACCAACTCACAAAGTGTAAGACTGTGAGGCTGGAACAATTTGGTTATGGGTTGATCTTGTGAGAGGGTATCATTTTTCTAATGTTAGCAGATAAAGGTGGGACCTCTTGCCCCAACGGATACATGACTTATGAGATGGAGTGATTTTATGCCACGCCTTCCTACCTTCTTAGTCTTTCCTTCCCGCCTTATTTGGATGGATATGCCAACAATTGATCATGATCGATGACTGGCCATATCCAGGGACCAACGTCATAGGGGATCCTGATCTCCCTCTACCACTAGGAGGACAGTGGGATGACTAAGGAAAGAATTGTTTTTAAAGTTTTTGAAGCTTTTGATTTTTTTTTTATATCGTGTACTAAGATTTGAACTTATGGTTGTTTGCATGTTTTGGACCATTGAGGCCTCCCGGGTTCTCTCATTTAGTGCAGAGGGGGGTTCACCAGATAGAGGCTGATGTTTATGATGATGGTTCCAACCCTATAGTTGAGGTGGAGCGCAACCTGTCATCTCAAACTAGAGGAATATCGGATTATGCTTATGTTGATGATATCCCACTGCGATATCAGAGACATACTATGGGGGCATCGACTAGAATACGTCGACTGTTAGGTCGAGTCTTCAAGGAGGTTACATGTTATCATGACCATCATGTCATAGGATAGGCATGTCTCTCTAGTTTTTTTTTTTTCACTTATGTAGGCTTGAGAAGCCATGTGTCTCGGAACACTGATTTTGATTTTTTGATATATCATAAATTTTGCAAACTATATATATATATATATATATATATATATATATATATATATATATACACATATCTTTTCAGATGTTATTAAATTTTAATTTATGCCATGGTTTCTTTTACATGTTACGCATATGTCTATCTAAAATGTAATTTTTCAATTTATCTATTACAATATTTAGATTTCTTGGAATGTGATGATAAGTAATATAATCAAAAAAATTATCCAATAATAGAACACGCGGGTACATCCATAAAATATGAGGGTTTCTAACTGAATAATTATTGTTTAGCTGTAACAAAATGAGTTGTGAATCAATTTTGACAACTAACACCCTAATTCCAAGGGCGAATGCTTCTGAAAATAGTTCGATAACCACACTATATTCAGAAATATTATTAGTTGTTCGACCTTGACATATGCCCTGTAGACTCACTAACTCAAAATTGGGATCATAAAGTGCCCATGCAGTGAAAGACAAATTTTTTGTACTAGGACAAGTGCCATCAACGAAAATGACAAGAGGAAGAAGGTTTGTCGACAACTTCAAACCAAGTCGAACAAGGTAAGAAGGGGAAAACATGTTTGCAAAAAAGGAAAACAAAGCAAGCCAAAAAACTGCACACTAATGTACAAAGTATTCATGTGAAAACAAGCATAATACTTCTTGAGGAAGAGCCCGTTGCAGGGTTCAGCTAGCTAATTCCCTTCATAGTCTACTAACTCATAGGCACCCTTCTATAATACTCTTTTAACAATATAGGGTCCATGCCACATAGGTTCAAATTTCCCAGCACCTAACTTATCATGAGCCTGATCATATAAAAGGACCAAGTCACCTTCAACATATACATGAGGAGATATGAATTTTTCATATTGTACTTTAACGCATCATTTTTGAGTCTCAGTGACCAAAGTGGCAACTCGGAGAGTCTCATCAGGACATTCCAGATAAAGAAATCGTTCCTCCTCAGGTGAAGTACCATGGAGTAATTCGACGGCTAGTTTTGATGAACGATTTCACATCCAATTGGTAGAGTGGCTTCTAGACCATACACTAATTGAAAAGGCGTGAATCCATTCAATGTCTTGGCATCGGTTCGATATGCCCATAAAGATAAAAAGAGCATGAGATGCTAGTTCTTTTAATGCATTCCAACGGTTCATTGAAGCATAGTAAATAAAACCTTATTAACAATTTCAACTTGGCCATTGGCCTATGGATAATAGGGAGTAGAGATATCGTGACGTAGCCCTAGCTTAACAATAAGTTCTGTCATCATATAATTTCATAAATGTGAGCCATGGTCGGTGATGATGCCTTGAGGAACACCAAACTGAGCAATAACGTGATTGAATAGGAATTGAGTTATAGTTTCATCGTCAACATTATATGTAGGCATTTCCTAGGCCCACTACAAGGAATAAACCCTCTAGTGGAGGTTATAACGGAGGGTTTTAGTGTTATAAAATTGGCCAAAATTGTGAAAAAAAATTTGCTACAACATTCGTTTTCGGTAACAAGGGTTTTGGAGGAGCTTCTAACAAAATTTCAATACAAATAAAAACAACTGGATGACCGAAGGCTGTTACAGATGTTTTTCTCATCGGTGCGCTAATCAGGTGTCAACGCACTAGTGTGTTTTACAATGAACACACTGGTACTGTAAACCTACCAAGCACTGGGATAGAAAACAAATTTAGGACGCCCCGGGGCATTTAGCAACGTCCCTGTACGTGTTAGCCAGACAGTCACCACGGGGTGATTGAAGGTGCATGCACCGGGCAGTTAAGGTATAAAACCACACCCGACGCACTGTAGGTGATGCAACGCACCGGGTCGTTCTAATTGGTATTGGTATTTGTGTAGTGCCCATAGTTCGTATCAACACACAGGTGCATAGTATTATACAAACGCATCGGCACATAGTATCACATAAATGCACCAATCATTCTAATTGTTATTGGTATTTGTGTGGTGCCCATAGATCGTATCAACGCACCGGTGAGCAGTCTCACATAAACGCACCGGTGCGTAGTATCACACAAACGCACCGAGCATTCTAATTGATATTGGTATTTGTGCGGTGCCCATTGGTTGAAACGCACTAGTGCGCATTATCATACAAACGCACCGGTGCACAGTAACTAACACACAGCGGTGTTCATTTTGTATTTTTTAGAAACATCGACCTGTGACAGTGCAATTATTGTGATTTTTTAAAATTCATTACACATCAAAATTCGACACATATATTATAATAGTATTCATATCAATTAAATTTTTATTAGTTCATTTGAATGTGATGTTTGGATTAATTTTTTATATCATATCATCAAATTTCGCATCTCTTCATTATAATATTTAATCATCCATATATTTAATTAGTGGTGTTACATTTCACAACGATAATGGAGAACGCAATAGAATAAATTAAAACGTTTTTTATTATATATATATGAATAAGACATTCTTTTTCAGACAAAATGGAACAGTTCTTGGTATCCCTCTGTCTTTCAATTAGGACACTATGTCCATTACATTAAACAAAATGTCTGATTTCACATACAAATATTTTAAAAAATACAATGCCTTGCTTTGATATCCAAACATATTGATCATCATTCTTCGCTTGAACTGTTGTCACTGCTCGAGCTACTTCCATGACTTGGGTTATTTTGAGGAATTTTTTGTTCACGGTGTTGATTGTTTTCTTCTTCTTCACCTTTCATCTACAAACATACAAATAAACTGTAATGGGTGTATATACATTGGTGAGAATAATGAAAATTTCAATATTAAATAATATACATCAATGTAAATAAAAAAGAAATGACGTACCATAGAAAAAATTGACTCATAAACTATACACATTCTTTCAAAACCAAATTTCATGCCATATTTCAACATTTCATTTGTTGGTGCAGTTCCATACTTTGTTTCCTGCAAGTTTTATACTCCATAACAAATCATACATTTAATATAAAGTATTTTTTTGTTCTATTAATTATAGATGAAGCCAAGTAAAACAAGATCGATAGATGCTTACAAATTCCACAATTAATTTCTGATATGCCAACATATACTAACAACCCATATTTAACCCAATGTCAATTATTCGTCTGATGGTTCTTCTTTGTATGTTAGCACATGTCTGAAGACATTCAATGATGATTGTTGTAAAACAACTTAAAATATACAAAAATGAAATCTAGTTAAGTTGTTATAAGGAAGTAACAATTACTCACAAACTTAGATATGAACCCTTTTCTTCATTTTCGTCCTGTTTTATGTGCTAAATGGGTTCCATTTTCTTTCAATCGAAAAATTCAATGATTACATATTACATTTGAAGCACGTTGTTGTTGGGATGGCTTCTCATGCGATGAAATTATGTCCATTTCTTTGACCATCTCCTTGTACACCTTTTTGGACATTCCTATTGGCATATTTTGATATCATCTTATTCATCCTTTGAGATTTTCATAATCTTCCTGAAAATGTAACATGACAATAAACTATTTAATTTTTATATTGATATATGAAAAGTAAATATCACAAAATTAATATTTATAAATGATTTCTTTCTAGTAACATATACATATAATTCTAGAAAAACATTTAAAGGAATATTACCTTTTCATTCCTTCTTTGTTGTTGTTGTACATTTTTGCTATTAAAAGTCTGACATGTCTCATTGACCAATTCTTTGGAAACTCATCCTGTAGTTTAGATAAAATTTGGTTCTTGGAATCATTGGATTGATTTTTTTATTGTAAGTGGAAATAACGTCTATACATTCGTAACACTAGATCCCTCAAAGTTTTGTAAAGCTTTTTTCCCCTTTCGTTAACCTCTAGCACCACTCCAGATGAGCTAAGGAGAAATTCATTTTCATTTGCATGTTCTATTTTTTTTCTTTTCTTAGAACAACATTCCTTTTTTGAGTTGTTGGTCCCTATAGAACATTAAACATATGCGAATTAATATACTGTTTGAAACATGTTATCTAATAATTTTTAGTATATTATTAGTGAAAATTAAAAAAATAAACGCATATTGGATCGATAGTATTTTTTCATTCACCTGATTCATCCTCTTGCAAATTTTCCATCAATATTTTACGCTCTTCTCGTCCTAGATCAGAAATAATCTTATCGAGCTTCATCATTTTGTGGCTTTGCATGATACACAGTAAACAATACATATTAGTTAAACTTACATATAGTTCAAAAATAATATTTTTTGTAAAGAATTTACAAAGAACTTTCCTTTTTTTCTTTTCTCGATGTGTTATCAGTATTTTTTTTGCTTGATCTCTTGTCATCCATTTATTTATCAATATAAAACCTATATCATACCATTCATTAATATATTTTATAAATAAATCACAAAATTTTCAGGTAAAAAAAAAATCAATAAAACGGTGTTCCTTTCAAGTAGTACGCACCGACATTGGTGCGGCATGTTCTTATAAACACATCGCCAAAATAGTAGAAACATCGTACAATTCTCTCTATCAAAAAGGAGAACAGATGCGTTATACGTTAACCCGCAGACCAATTAACACAAACAAATTAATAAAAATCTTCTAGTGTTGGTTTTTGTAGCATATGATGTCATGGAGGGGGCAGTGCGGCATGTTCTTATAAATGCACCGAGAAAACAGGGGACCACCGTACGGTGCTCTCGGTCAACAAGGAGACCCAGTGCGTTATATGTTAACTGGTGCACCGATTAACACAGACATAAAATGAAAAATGGTTTTTGTCAAACAGTACGTGTATGGTGCGCTATATTAAAAGGTCGCACGAATTTAAAAAAAAAAACTTTGTTTAAATTATTTTTATCAAAAAGTAGGTGTGTGGCGATAAAATAGCGCACTGGTGCGCTATTTTACACAGGGTGCACCAATTAAAAAATTATGTTTTTTAAAAAATCACGCAGGCAAGCATGGATTGAAGGATGGGCTACGCGAGTCATCACCGCGGGTTTATATATATATATATATATATATATATATATATATATATATATATATATATATATATATATATATACAAACCCTATAAATATAAAATTAAAATCCATAATTCTAAAGTCACAGAAACAGGAAGAAGCAAGGGCAGAAACAAAAAGAATCAAGGGTTTAGCATAATATATATATATATATATATATATATATTAATTTTTTTTTAATTTTTGTTTCTAAAAAAATAGTGAAATTTAAATTTTTTACTTACCATGTATTAAATCAAATAGAAAATGTAAAAAAAAATGATTATTACAATAAAATTTAATCACCAGACGATTTGAAATTCTATGCTACAGGGTTTGAATCACCAGAGGTTTGGAAGTTTGATTGTCTGAATAGTTTTATTCGAAATTATTTCACTGCTCCAGAGTGCTCTCATTCTCTTTTACTCTAGGTATATCTCTCGTGCAAATATCTCCCTGAATTTTTTTCCAAAAATAAATAAGTAATGAAAATTTTTTACTATTTTAAGAATTGTTTTATGAAATTAGATTTTAAAAATAATTTGTCGCCCATTTTTCAATTTACCGTTTTTTTCACTTTAAAACAATAAATTTGCGCTTTTTTTATTTGCGGCTATTCAGCGCCAATGTGTCAATTTATAACACAGCATCGGTGCGCAATAAATAAAATGCACCAGTGCGGTTAAGTGTACATTAGCACCGATAAAAATAATTCCATTTTTAAGGCACCAAAATTACTTTTAGGTGTGTACACCAAAATTTATTGTTGATTTTTCTCAATGTAGGGAGAAAATATCATAATTATATCGAATGGAAAATTCTTCAAAATCCAACTCATTCCATAATATTTCTCGAAGTCCACCATGAAGTTTTCCCTATCCATCTCGAGATGTAATATTTACTTCCGATTTTATTTATATTTTCATTATCTAATTGAATTTATGTTTTTTATCCATGTTAATTAGCTTAATAAAATTAAGGTATAAAAATTTGCAGCTTCATGCAGATTCAAAATCGACTTCATATGCACAAAATATTCGAACAGCTCCAAAACTTTAGAAGCTCTTATCAGAAGAAGCTTACTGCAAGGCACATTTTGTAGATGAAAATGGATAGCCGCTTCACCCTGCCAATTGTAACATTGCATCTTCTAGCCACAACCCTTGGAAAATGATGGTAATGATAATTGTTTGGTATAGTAATGTAATAATTTCAATTTCAAACAAATTAATCATGCATTGTCGACATGCTTACTAATAGATATCATATATTTTTTACTAATCATGTTCAAATATATTTTTTGAAATTATTAGGATTCTAGTGATGATAAGCGACCTACCTACCATCTTTCGTTGCAGCCCACAACAATTTCAAATCTAGAGAAGGTTGAATTAAGAGAAAAAATCACAGAGGAACGTTAGAAAATATGGTTGAATCAACCACTTATTCAATTCCCACTATGTCCAGATTCACCAATTAGGAATGACTACAACAATACTAGTTTTTCACAAGCTGGCAATGGAGGCAATCAAATAGAGGTTGGTATGGGTGATTACTTAAGGGATAAGACTTCTATGGAAACAATGTTGTTATATGAATTCCAGAATGATGATCATCTAGGGGATGGTGCTCATATCACTGATACATTTTTTGAAAGCCTTAAATTTTCCTCTGCCACCCCTCTCTTTGGACCTAGTGGTAAGTCAAAGTCTACCCAGTTGGGGACAATGATGTTATTGTACAACTTGAAAGAAAATTTTGGCCTGTCGAATGCATGTTTCTCGAAAAATTTGAGGTAAGTGACCATAAAGTCATCCCTTATATTTTGAGAAATATAATCACACAATGAACATTACAAATGGTCAATTTTATGAATGTTAATAATTATATCGACATTAATGTAAATTTAATATTTTCCATGATCACTAACTATAGGTTATTCCAACATAAGGTTCTTCCGAGTGATAATGTCTTGCCCGGTAGCTGTGAAGAGGCAAAGAAATTGTTGAAAATGTTGGGTGTTGAGTACATATCATATCATGCATGTCCAAATGATTGTATTCTATATAGAGTAAGATATGCAGACAAAGAGATATATATGTTCTAAATGTGGGCATGACAGGTATGATAAATAAAAAAATAAGGTTAAATCATGTGGTCCTCCTTTTAATATATTGAGGCATATGCCTATAACCCCAAGGATTCAAAGGATTTTTCGTTGCAAAGAATTAGCTATGTTTGCAAGGATGGCATGCCTCACACAAAAGTGAGTTGGGATTCATGTGAATCCAAACAGATTCAATAGCCATGAAGCATATAGAGGATACATGCCCCAAAAAATTCAAGGATGAAGTACGAAGTCTACGACTCAGCATAGCCATGGATGATATCGACCCATATTCCCTCTAGAACACCAACTATCATGTTTGGCCTGTAGTAGTGATCAATAAAAATATCCCCCCATGGTTGTCTGTGAAGAATGAACATCTTATGTTGGCTCTCAGAGTCCCTGGTAGAAGACAAGTGAAGAATATGGATGTCTACATACAACCACCGGTAGATGAATTGAAGGAATTATGGGATGGGATAAATGTATATGATGTATCAAGACCTATCGTAGCAGAGAGGAGTTTTACATTGTATGGCATGTGTGCTTACATGACACATGATTATCTAGACTTAGGAGTTTTCTTTGGTAAATTACACGTTTATTGATTTCTTTATATATGTAACAATATTACTTCACATATTAGTTATTTAATTCGTTGTAATTGTTCTTATCTTCATGATATTCTTTAACGTGCCATGAATATATATTGTATACAATAATATTGAAGGTATTGTAACAAAAGGGTATTTTAGATGTAAATATGGTAGACCTTCTCTAAAAAATAGATGGTCCAACGACCTATGAAATCCAGTGTATGACTGCTCTAGGGTATTCCTACCAGAAGAACACCCTTACAGAAGAGTAGCATCCGCTTTTAATGGTAAACGAGAGAAAACCCAAAGGCCTCCAATAACGACACGAGATGAATGGCTTAGAGCATATGAGAGAGAGAAGGAGAAGGAGATCATAGAAATATTTGATTCAAATGGGGAGCCTATGTTCAATGATCCAGAATTATTCGACACCTATGTTGAGAAATTTCCCATTGGGATGAAAAGGAAATCTATATTTTATAACCTCCCATATTGGGAGCATCTTAAGATTACCCACTTATTAGATCCCATGCATATATTTAAACATGTTTCATCTTATTTATGGATGCACATATCATTGAAACAAAGTTACACATTGGTTGTTAGGAAAGATATTATTACTTCAAAAACTAAAAATAAACATTGGCCAAGACGATTAGAAAGTACAAGATCAGAGGCACACATTGGTCCCTATAATTCATTATATTTCAAAGAAGGTGATGTCCCATGGATTTTAAAAAAGATGATCTTTCTTTGGCAAAGGAAGTTATACTGGGTGTGAGGGTGCCATCTTCATACGAGTGTTCACTACGGCGTTGCTTCACCATGGATGACCATTTGTCGGGGTTGAAATTGCATGAGCATTTGAATCTTCTAAGAGTATGTATAATGTCAAAAGCATGATTTTATTATCTGTAATATTAATAAATTTTATCCCATGTAGGGATCATAAAAAATAACTGACTTTTTATATTATTGCACATGTTTATAACTTTGCAGTGTCATTATCCTTTGTTGATGTGTGGGTGTGTGAAACATGAATTCCCCCAAGACCTAGGACGTGTCATATCTAAATTATTTGCATTTGTACATTGGATCACGTCAAAGGAGATTCATGTGGCTAGCATTCCACGGTGGCGTCAAGAGATAGTTGAGATTGTTTGTATGTTTGAGAAGGAACTACCGACGAGTTTCATGGACTTGCAGGTTCATCTTCTAATCCACCTAGTAGATGAGGTTGAATTAGTTGGGATGGTTTCTTGTCGTTGGATGTTCTTCTTAGAGAGGTACATGAAGAAATTGAAAGGTTTTGTTCGACAAAGGGCAAAACCCGAGGGGTCTATGGCAAAGGGGTACATATCGTATGAGTCTTTCTATTATGCCAGTGAGCACATCAAGGGGATAGGCAACAAACTAGGTGTGGTGATTTGGGATGATAAAAGGGATCAAGACAAAATAGAAGGGGAGCTACTTCAAACGAATGGAAAAAGGCGCTTGATAAAGAGTGAGCGACTTATAATTTTTCAAATTTACACAAAGTAAATATTCATGTTGAACTTCAATATAATGTATATTTTGATCTCATATGTACTATATGTCGGTTTGATTTCATCAACGAATGCATAAATTGAAGCAATCAATAAATTCATTCTCTACAATTCTGAAGCGACACAACCGTGGGTCGCATTGTATGAACAAAACAGGATGAAATGGGATAGTGTCAGGAAATAATTTAGATAGTTGAAAGGTAGAAGTGTGCCTTATCCAAAGCATTTAAAAGAAAATATGCCAAAAATATGCACCAATAGTTAGGTTGTTGACCAAGTCAGAGAGAAATACAGTGCAACCGGTCGTTACCCCTCGTGCTGAAGAGGATGTGCTAAATGTAGGGATTGGGTGCACCCACTCGGTAATAATATATTTATGTACATTTTAAACTTAATAATGCACCTTTGAAATGTAATTACATCTGTATTTCATATTTTAACTATTGGGTTATTATAAGACACATGACGCTATGATTTTTTAACTTTTTTATAGGTGCATTTGTTCCCATCTATGTGGGCATATGGACACCATTTTTGCACAGGAAATGTTGATGGTGGACACATGACACAAGACTATGGAGTGGAAGTTGAGTTCAATCAATATAATCGATCTAGCCACCCTGATCAAAATTTAGTACGAGTGACGTTAGGTTATGTCGAAAAGATACAAGAGATCATTGAAGTGGATTTCTCTTCTTTCCAATGTGCTATTTTAGGTGCAAGTGGTGGGACACCTTTGATCAGAATAATTTAAAGGAAGATTGCGATAGTAGGCTGATATGTATCAACTCTAGAAAGATGTGGGATGAAGCTAAGGAGCCCTATGTCTTCCCCAAACACTACAACCAGATGTTTTTTTACCCAGATGTGTTGTATAGGGATTGGTGGTTTGTATTGAGACATGACCCTAGATCAAAACATATTTTTGAGAACAATAGTGTTATCATGCCAAATGAGCTGGAAGATACTGAGGGTGATCATGAGAAATGAGAGTGATATGGTACATGTGTTATTTCATCATTTATACTTTTTAAGATGGATTTTTATAAAGAAGAGGACTTAATTACCTTATAACTAAGAATTTTTTTTTCGAAACATTATAATATGTATTTTGAATTAATTGGTCATTTGCATTGTGTTAATGTTAAAATCATTTCACTTGATAATTTGCAATTATGTTGATCTCGAAAACAACGGCATATTGTATAACGTTCTTTTTTTAATAATGTCAATTCCTAAAATAATACAATTGTTTGCTTTATTTAAATGTATGTGAATAATATCTTCAAAATGTATATTGTTATTTTTGGTATGTAAGATCATAATAAAATAATGATTATTCTAAAGTACATGAATTTATTTGCATTATTTTCTAAACTTTATTATGTTATAAAAATTCATATTATTATAGATTTATTATTTTACAATTATTTATATTCATACAAATTTACAAATTTACAATTATGGTAATTTAACAATATCTAGGTATGGGTAAAAATGCGAAGGTGGGTTACACTTTTGTGAGAATCGAGAGCGGAAAATCCATTTTCTCAACAGTTTAGCCAAACATTTATAAAAGTTCGGTCGAAATGTCTTAGAGTTCGGCTGAAATTTCGAAATTAGGTTGGCCATACGCATTCTATCGTTTACATTAATGGCGTATTGACGACGTGGGCAAACATATTTTTGGTCGGAGATGAGAAAACTGGCAACTAAAGTTCGGCCGAAATAATAGTTCGGTCAGGCTATTAGTCCGGCCAAAATTTTAAAATAATCCGGCTAATCTTTAGTTTATAAATACACTAGCCTGGAAACATGAATAGGTTTCAGGCTTATTACCGTTGTCGCATGTTGTTGCAGGGTCACAGTGGTAGGGTCATAGGCACAGTTGAAGGTCATAGGTGCAAGTGAGAAATTTGTTGGTTTTCTGTTTTGTTTTTGTTGTGAATTTTTTTATTGTTGTTTTGTCGTTCTGCTATTTTGATTTTATATTCATTTTTTTGTAGGTAATTTGTAATCCATGACGTCCTTGAAAATCTCCTGCTTGTATTCTTATTGCGGCCTCAACGTCTTTGACAATCTCCTGCCTCGTCTTCTTCTTATTGCGGCCTTGACATATCCAAATTTGCAAGTTCCTACCTCTGTCAAAGTATTGTTTAAATGTGATTTTATGTGTTTAAATTGAAAATAATTTAATGAAAAGTTAAAAGCTAGACTTAGTTAGTTGTTTAAATGTAATTTTCTGTGTTTAAATCACACATTGTTTAAATGTAATTTTCTGTGTAATTTTCTGTTTTTTAAAGCTAGACTCGGTTGGGTCGAAACTCCTTTTCCACCAACAAAATATTCACCTAGGTTGAAATTGAATTCACTAGTCTTCCTCTGGCCCTTTTCTATATTGTTCTTCATCTTCATTTTCTAAATTGTTCTTCATCCACGTCTGGTTTCTAGTATATCTGTATCTCTCTCCGGCTTGTATTTCAGATGTAAACGGTTTGTGGCTTATGCTTTAGAGCTTTAGTCTCTACATTCATTTACACAATTTGTACCCAATTGCAAGAAAATAATTGAAAGGAATGACCTATTCAATAATTAATAAGTTTCTCCCAAAACATCCACAGACTCGAGAGGAATAACCCAGAAGCTTTGAATCATCCTAACCAAGATCATACCAAATGAGCCCAACTCTGTTGCAGGTTGAACTTAATTCGATTTTAGAATTCTGAAATATTGATAAGAGTTTTTTTTAATTTGATTTTGTTTATCTGATTCTAAAATATTCTTACTTAAAAATTTATATTCTCTTTAAATTGCAGGTTGAAATTAACTCATATTGTAAATTTCAGAAATAGCTTTTGGAATTCGATTGCTTGAACAGAGAATTCTATTGTTTTTGAGGTCATATGTCTCATTTTAAAAATATTTTTCAATTGTTTTTGAGGTCATCTGTCTCATTTTTAAAATATATTTCAATTTTTTTTGAGGTCATCTGTCTCATTTTTAAAAAAAAATTCCAATTTTCAATTTGTTGTGGGTGCAAAATGTGTGTATGTTGATGGTATTCAAGCTAAATTTCTTTAAATCTTATTTTTTGCCATCTATTTTTTGGATTTTTTCTCCAAATTGTTTCTAATTAATTAGAACACCCTCAAATATAATTTAGCTAGCTGATGAACCTTAAACTTCTTGCATCAAGTTGAATCATCCTAACCAAGATCTAATGTGCTGAAAACTGGTACAAAACAGAGTAATCACATAAAACATATGTTTCTAGATCAAAATCTATTATAAAAAGGCAGTAAAGTGTAATTACAAATGACGTGAAAGTGTCGACAAAATTATATATATCCACCTTTACATAAAATTTGAAGATTCGTAAATATACTATATGACTTAATTGCATTTCTCAACCATTTGGCCACTAAATATTACTTCCTAACCATATGTGTCGCATGGCTCCACTTACAGAGTCCTATTTGGTTTCTGGTCAAGTCTCAATAAGGAATATAGAATGAATGCTTCAGATTCAGATGTTACCTGGATGTTTCAGATTCACTATATCACTCTAACATCCTAGTAAATAAAATACTATCATCATAATAAAAATACTTGTAGTAGCATCAAAGGGTTTTTGGGGGCCATATATTGTTTGTATGGACTGTGATCATACTAATAATTTGTACAGAAGGACAGTATGGATTGTGCTCATATTTCAAAGTTTAACATATTTGGCCCTTTCTTGGTCTGAGATGGCTTCTTCTATTTTTTCATATTTCTCTTTGAAACAGGTGTGACATCAATAGCATAGGAATTATCTTTGATATGACATCAATAGCACAGTAATTCTCTCTTAATATTACAGGGGACATCAATTCCTCCTTTGAATGTTCACTCTCATTCTCACCACCCAATTATGCCCCCTCCTCTTGCTTAAACCACAGTTAGAAAAATAGTTACACCTCTCCTCTTGCTTACCATAGCTCCCAGAAGAGGGTGTGAGCTGACCCTCTTCCAACTCATTATCATCATTTCCATTCTTAACGTTAATAGTGTAAATCTCTCTAACCCCACCATGGTTAAGCCTCCTGGGTAATTTCTTTTTTCATGTCAATATTAAATAAAAATTAAACAAGCTCGATAGGCAGGATTGAATGGTGTCAAAAAATCCTATATAGTTTATTTTCTCTGGTTTTCTTTGATTTTTTTATTTTCTCTGATTTTGTTATTTTTCCCAGATTTCTTACTATATAGTAATCTATTTTTATATTTGATTACTTCTCCATCTATTAATATATTGTAGTCTTGGAAGAACTACTTCGATATTTTCAGCATCTTTATTCTCCAAAGTTTCCTCTTAGTTTTTCCCTATTCAATCTTATCCTCATATATGTTTGGAGATTAATGTCCTAAAAGAAAACACAAGTGAAATTAATAGGTTTCACTATTGAACTAGTGTAACAATATTAACATAAGTTAAGCAGCTTTCTATACAATGAGCATGGTTACAGTGTTACTACGGGTCAACTTAGCTCACTACAACCATATCAAGAAGAGTAATCATAATTTTCAAGCACAGTGCTTGTACAGAATATCTGAGAGGCAGTCTCTAGATTTATATATGTATCTGCTCTTCAAGTTTTCTCCAAGCAACATATAGTAGTTTTGTCATCCTCCGTAGTATAAGCCACATGGTACATTCATTGTTAGTTCTATCCCTCCAACATATGACATGGTTTTATTTTAATAATGTACCTAAATTTACACCTTCCATGATGCTTCTAATCTTGTAAAATGTTAAAATTGGAGTGTTTTATGATGTAATGGATATAAATAATCTAGATTGACATGGCTGTATTTTACTAATGTACCTAAATTTACACCTTGCATGATGCTTCCAATCTTGAAAAATGTTAAAAGTGGAGTGTTTTATGATGTAATGGATATTAATAATCTAGATTGACATGGTTTTATTTTATTAACGTACCTAAATTTACACCTTCCATGATGCTTCTAATCTTGTAAAATGTTAAAAGTGGAGTGTTTTATGATGTAATGGATATTAATAATCTAGATTGACATGGCTGTATTTTATTAATGTACCTAAATTTACACCTTCCATGATGCTTCTAATCTTGTAAAATGTTAAAAGTCGAGTGTTTTATGATGTAATGGATATAAATAATCTAGATTGACATGGCTATAGTGATATGATGATAGTGTAGGTTGATTTTCAAGTTGTAAAATTCTTGTACATATCAAGGATGAATGATAGTACAACCAAAAATTACATTATTATAAATTATTAAACAATCTGATAGGTGCTAAATCATACTTTTTATTAAGGAAATAACTAATTTGTAAGTTGAAAATTATTTTTTAATGTTCTTAGCCTATTTATAGATGTCAAAGAAAATGTTTCTAGATGTGATTTCTCCCATAAACTTCAAGGAAAACTAAATATAAAAATAAACTCTAAGGAAAACCCTGTATATGTCATTTCTACCACAAACTCATTGTTGGGTATGTGTTATATTCTTTCCACGACTAGTCACATGCAGGGGGGTCACAGGGGGGGCGATAGCCCCCCCTGTACATTGTGCGGGGCGTAGTAGCGGGGTCATAGGGGGTGCGCCAGCCCCCCCTATTCGTGGTCTGGGGCGGGTCCTCGGGAAAAACTTTTTGGTCCTTACTTTTCAGTGGGCGGACCCACCCATGGTTTTGTGCATGGGTTTGCACATGGTTTTGGGGCATGATGGTTTTCGGCCCCTGGTAGTTTGTAGATCTGGTCAAGGGAACTACGATTATGTTCTAATCCAGGGTTAATGGATTGGGGTTTATGTATGCTTCGGCATGTATAAATATGTGTTGTAACACTAAAAGGAATATAATGGAAAATCAAGCTGGTCATCCCGATTTGGGATCTAGGGGAAAATCTCTGTGTATATGTGTTTTATGTTTTATGCTCTCGCTATTGTTTATTTTCTATTTATAAGATTCATTTGTAGATAAATTCTGTACAGGGTTAAAACCTACATTTGGTATCAGAGATATTTCAGCTTCAAGGGGATGCCTTTTCTACTGAGGGGTTTTTGCTCGGGCCTGAGGTAGACCCTGTTCAATGGGAGATCTGCAGGATCGATTCTTGCGGTGAAAGAATATGGCGAGGGGCGGGAAGATAAAGATCGAGAAATTTAATGGTCAGAGTTTTGAGTTGTGGAAGCTCAAGATGGAGGATCTGCTGGTGGATAAGGATCAGTGGATCATGATAGATCCGGGTACTAAACCAATGAAAATGTCAGATGAAGACTGGAAGAAGCTGGATCGGAAGGAAAAGAGCACAATACGGTTATGTGTCTCAAATTCAGTATTGTTGAGTGTATCTGGGGAAGCTACGACGAAGACCTTGTGGGACAAACTTGGGAATTTATACCAATCTAAGTCTCTGGTGAATAAATTTTTCCTACGAAAAAATCTGTATAACCTGAGGATGAAGGATGAAGACTCGGTGATAGAGCATCTGAACGCCTTCAATATTGTGGTAAGCCAGTTATCATTTGTTGATATTAAAATCTCATATGAAGATAATTTCATTAGTTTTTTGTGTTCTCTACCAGATTCGTGGGACAATCTGGTTATTGCAATAGGTAGCAATACAACTACCTTGAATTTTGATGACATTGTCTCAGCCTTGCTGTCGGAGGAAATGAGACGGAGAAATATGGAGGGTCAAAATGGAGATGCCTTATCTGTACAAGGAAGGTCCCAGAACAGAAACAAGAATAAGGTTTCGAGTGGGAGATCTAAATCTCCTGGAAAGTTTGTAAAGGTGTGCTGGAAATGCGAAAAGGAAGGGCACTACAAGAAGGACTGCAGATCTAAAGCTCTTGAGAAAGGAAAGGGATCTGATGATGCTCCTTATACAGAAGAAAAAACCACCTCTGATGAAGGTGGGGATATGTATTTGGCTTCTTCTTCAAATACACATGTAGATCATGAGTCATGGTTGATTGGCTCGGGTACATTCTTTCACTTCACTCCCCATAGGGAGTGGTCCTGTGAGTATGAGAAATATGATGGCAGTTATTTCTTCCTAGGGGATGATAGGAAGGCCAGAATCATCGGACGTGGAAAAGTCAAGCTGAATCTGCAAGGTGGAAGGATTAGAACACTTCCTGGTGTTCTTCACATTCCTTCATTGGCCACAAATCTGATTTCTGTAAGAAAGATGGATGATGCAGGTGTAAAAATAGTGTTCGAGAAAGATACCTGTAATATGGTTCGGGGAGCACTGCTATTAATGCGGGTATTTCAGATTGGAACTCTGTACAAGATTTAGGGTAGTACTAATATTGATGGGTGTAACATTTCTATGGTTCCCGAAAGTGGAGTGGAAAGCCTAGCAGTCTCTGGAGAAAAGACCATGATATGGCATCAAAGGCTTGGACATATTGGAGAGAAGGGCCTTCGGATACTACATGGAAATGGTATGGTAGAAGGTATGTCTAATATCTCTCTATATTTCGATTTCTGTGAACGTTGTGTATATGGGAAGCATAATCGGGTGAGTTTTCCTTCTAGTGCTAAGAGGGAAAACAAGATATTAGAGCTAGTGCACAGTGATGTGTTTGGACCTGTGTCGGTTCCATCATTGGGTAAGTCTGTGTACTATGTTTCATTCATAGATGAATTCTCTAGGAATACATGGATATATTTCTTGAGGAACAAATCCGAAGTCTTTGACAAATTTAAATAATTTAATGCTCTAGTGGAAAACCAGACAAAGAAGAAGATAACAGTGCTGAGGACAGATAATGGTGGGGAGTTCTGCAAGAATGAATTTGAAAAGTTCTGTAAGAAGTGTGGTATAGCATGACAGAAGACTACTCCATACACACCTCAGCAAAACGGAGTTGCAGAAAGAATGAACAGAACACTGATGAAAAATGAAAGAAGCATGTTCAGTGGTACTGGGTTAGGACAAGAATTTTAAGCAGAGGCAGTGGAGATTGCATGTTACTTGGTTAACAGATCACCTTCATCAGCGTTGGAGGATAAGACTCCACATGAAGTATGGACTGGTAAGAAACCCTCTCTTTCACATCTGAGGGTATTTAGATGTGATGCATATGTACATGTTCTAAAGGAGAAAAGGAGCAAGTTGGATAATAAATCTGAAAGGTGCATCTTTATTGGGAATAAAGATGGTTTAAAGGGTTACAAGCTTTGGAACCCGAAAACAAGGAAGGTTGTGTACATCCGAGATGTGGTGTTTAGAGAGGTGAAATATGTTGTTAAACATGAAGTCCTACCAAAGGAGCCTGAAAAGATAGAGTTTGAGCTAAAGGAGGATGAATCAGACTCTACAACATAAGAAGACTCAAAAGAGGAAGAGCCACAAGCTCCAGCTGTGAGAAGGTCAGTTTGGGAAAGAAGACAACCAGAAAGGTATAGTACATCTGCTTTCTATTCAAATTTTTCTTTAACTATAACTGATGATGATCCCAGAACCGTCAGGGAGGTCGTAGATTTGGAGGATGGAAAACTATGGAAGGAGGCCATGGTTGATGAAATGGCATCCTTGCATAAAAATGAGGCATGGGATCTAGTGGAGTTGCTGGCTGGAAGGAAGCCCATCAGGAGAAAATGGGTGTTTAAGAAGAAGATGAATGTAGAAGGCAAGCTGGAGAAATAGAAAGCTCGATTAGTAGCAAAAGGTTATTCCCAAGTGTTGGGAATTGATTTTGGTGATATTTTTTCTCTTGTTTCCAAGGTTACTTCTATTAGACTACTTTTATCTGTTGTTGTTGCATTTGAATTTGAGGTAGAACAGATGGATGTGAAGACAACATTTCCTCACGTGGATCTGGAAGAGGAGATCTACATGAAGCAACCTGAAGGCTTTATGGTGAAGGGTAAGAAAGAACTGGTATGCAAGTTAAAGAAGTCTCTGTATGGGTTAAAACAGTCACCAAGGATGTGGTATCAGAAATTTGATACCTATATACAGGGACTTGGCTTCACCATAAGCAAGGAGGATCACTGTTTTTATTTTAAATTAATTGGTGACCGTGTTATTTATTTGGTCTTGTATGTGGATGATATGTTGTTGACTAGAAATTACAAAGAAATTATCCAAGATTTGAAGACCCAACTGTTCTCCAAATTTGACATGAAGGATCTTGGTGTTGCAAACTATATTTTGGGCATGGAAATTAAGAGAGATCGGGCAAAGAGGAAGCTATGTTTAAACCAGAGGAAGTATGTTGACACTATATTGCAGAGGTTCAATATGCAGGATAGTAAACTGGTGAATTTTTCGATTCTTGTAGGTACAAAGTTGTCTGCTGAACAATGTCCCAAGACACAAGAAGAAGAGGAGGATATGTCCCGTGTTCCATTTGCAAGTGTAGTGGGTAGCCTGATGTATGCAATGGTCTATACTAGACCAGTCATTGCACATGCAGTGGGAGTATTGAGCAGGTTTACGACAAACCCAGGGAAGGATCATTGGACAGCAGTGAAGTGGGTTTTCAGATATTTGTGTGGCACTAGTGATTATGGCTTGTGCTACCAAAGAAGACCATGATTGGAAAGAGTGTTGGACATTCATGGTTTTTTTGATGCAGACTGGGCTGGAGATCTGGACCAAAGAAGATCTACAAGTGGGTATGTATTTAGCCTAATTGGATGTGCAGTCAGTTGGAAGAGTAAAAGACATTCTGTAGTGGCTCTTTCAACTACAAAGGAAAAATACATAGCAGCCACTCATGCAAGAAAAGAAGCATTTTGGTTGCAAAGATTGTGTTCAAGTATGGTGTTGGTGCAGCAAGCTATAAGGATAGACTGTGATAGCCAAAGTGCAATTTTCTTGGCTAAGAACCCTGCTTATCATTCAAAGACAAAGCACATTGATGTTAAATATCAATTTGTGAGAGATATGGTTGAGACTAAAAGGGTGTTGCTGGTAAAGGTGGACACCTTGAAGAATGTTACAGATGCATTGACAAATTCTGTGAGCACTCAGAAGTTCTCTTGCTGTAGAGAAACAATGGGTGTTGCGGAGCTGGGCTAATGACTAAGCTCTCCTGTGGCCCCCTGCGAAAAGAAAACAACAAGTGGGAGAATGTTGGGTATGTGTTATATTCCTTCCACGAGTAGTCACTGCAAGAGAGAGAGACACGCAAGCCCCCACTAGTGTGAGAATCATGAGCGGCCTGCAGGAGCTTATTTGGTCCTTATTTTTTGGTGGGCGGACCCGCCCATGGTTTTGTGCATGGGTTTGCACATGGTTTATGGGCATGATGGTTTTCAGCCCTTGGTATTTTGTAGATCCGGTCAAGGGAACTATGGTTATGTTCTAATCCAGGGTTAATGGATTGGGGTTTATGTATGCTTTTGCATGTATAAATATGTGTTGTAACACTAAAAGGAATATAATGAAAAATCAAGCTGGTTGTCCCGATTTGGGATCCAGGGGAAAATATCTGTGTATATGTGTTTTATGTTTTATGCTCTCGCTATTGTTTATTTTCTATTTATAAGATTTGTTTGCAGATAATTTCTGTACAGGGTTAAAACCTACACTCATAAAGGTGTGACTTTTGACATAACTTCATCAACCACTGCCACTAGTTGTTTTAGTAAGTGCATAAAATAATTTTGCAAACCATGTACATGTCATTTATCCCACAAACTCATCAAGGTGTGACTTTTGACATAACTTAATTAACCAATACCACTAGTTGTTTAATTAAGTGAAAAACACTACCGCTTTAAGGCAAACCATGTACATGTGTAATTTCTCCCATAAACTTTTAGGAAAGCTTTAAGGCATGTTTCATTTCTATATCATTTCTTTGTCATTTCTATGTCATTTCTCCCATATACTATAAGGAAAACTTTAAGGAAAACTAGGTACTTGTCATTTCTATCTTAAACTCTTAGGAGATGTGTCAAATCCACTAGCACAAGTATTCATTTTTTCAATTAAATATATGTTTTTAATTTATAAGTTATAAATTGAAGTTCAAAATTTTTATTATAAATCGAGATCTAGATCTTGAGTTATTTTAAATTTTTTGAATTTTAGGTTTTTGGAGATTTTCTTTTGGAGCCTCTCTTAGGAGATGTGCCAAATCCACCAGCACAAGTATTAAATTTTTCACTTAAATATATGTTTTTAAGTTATAAGTTATAAATTGAAGTTCAAAAGTTTTATTATAAATTGAGATCTAGATCTTGAGTTATTTTATACTTCTAATTTTTTTGAATTTTAGGATCCTAGAGAGGATTTCTTTTCTCCACGGACTCTAGTGATGGAGTGTATGATGGAGATAGGAACATCCACACCATTTCAACCATTTGAAAAAATTGTCTAAATTTGTTTTTAATATTATTGAAAATTAGTTTATATATACATTTTCATTTGAAAATTTTTAATATATATATATATATATACTTGTAGATGTATAATATACAGTTTACTATGGAAGATGTTCTAGTGGGGGGAGTTTTTGTAGACGAGCAACAAATGGAGAGGGAACCTCATGAGGTATTGCATGATTTTTTTTTACATTTTGTTTTTTCACATAAAGTTCTATATATTCTCATTCAATTTTAAAACATTAAATTTCAATGTTTTTATACATTGTGTACAGGTTCCCCATTCTTTGCAGGATAGCTCGAAGATCGTGACTTTGTTGGGAGAGACACTACATCCATCTCTATTTGATGGATTATGCACATGCACGTGCAACATTATATTTGATAGATTTAGTCTTAAATTTACTTTTTTTATATATAGTCTTATCTAGATGCAGTCATATATAACTTGATACTTGTAACACTATACATTGAACTATATATATATATAGTTTTAAACTACATTTACTCTTGTCAGGAATGATTTTAAATTTTGGATAGTTACATTTGGCATGTGATCACATGTTGTGATATATGTAATGTTTTGTTTTTAAAACTCAAGTTCTCATTTTATTTTATTTTAAATGTACATACATGTGTATATTTTGGATCTAGTTGAACTACATTTTGCATGTAATCACATGTTGTGATATAATATTTCAAGTTAAATTACGATATAATGTTTTGTTTTTTAAATTCAAGTTGTCATTTTATTTGTTATTTATATAAAATGAATCTCTCGATAGAAATTTCAAATTACATTTTCACAACATTTTGGATGGTTGAACTACATTTGGAATGTGATTGTGATATAATGCTTTGTTTTAATAGTTCAAGTTGTCATTTTATAAAAATTTTAAAAATATAAAATGAATCTCTATAGAAATATCGAATTACAAACCATATTTTGGATAGTTGAACTACATTTTGCATGTGATCACATGTTGTGATATAATGTTTTTTTAAAACTCAAGTTTTGGATGGTTGAACTACATTTGGCATGTGAAGTGATGTTGTGATATATAATGTTTTGTTTTTAAAACTCAAGTTCTGGATGGTTTGAATACATTTGGTATGTGATTGTGATATAATGTTTTGTTTTTATTGGATAGTTGAACTACATTTGGCATGTGAAGTAATGTTGTGATTTATAAGGTTTTGTTTTTAAAACTCAATTTCTAGATGGTTGAACTACATTTGGAATGTGAAGTAATGTTATGTTATAATTTGTTTCGTTTTTAAAACTCAAGTTTTGGATGGTTGAATTACATTTGGCATGTGATTGCATGATATAATGTTTTTTTTTTTATTGGATAGTTGAACTACATTTGGCATGTGAATTAATGTTGTGATATAATTTGTTTTGTTTTTAAAACTCAAGTTTTGGATGGTTGAACTACATTTGGCATGTGATTGTGATATTTAATGTTTTGTTTTTATTGGATAGTTGAACTACATTTGACATGTTTAGTATTGTTGTGATATAATGTTTTGTTTTTAAAACTCAAGCTTTGGATGGTTGAACTACATTTGGCATGTGATTGCACGATATAATGTTTTGTTTATATTGGATAGTTGAACTAAATTTGGCATGTGAAGTAATGTTATGATCTAATTTTTTTGTTTTTAAAATTCAAGTTTTGGATGGTTGAACTACATTTGGCATGTGATTGTGATATTTAATGTTTTGTTTTTATTGGATAGTTGAACTACATTTGGCATGTGAAGTAATGTTGTGATATAATGTTTTGTTTTTAAAACTCAACTATTGGATGGTTGAACTACATTTGGCATGTGATTATGATGTGATTTTTTGTTTTTAAAATTCAAGTTGTTGTTTTACAAACAAAAAAAAAAGTTCACATGAATATATGTACATAGAATGATTTAAGTACATGTTTGAATATATGTTAAAACGATTGAAGTACAATACATACATACATACATACATACATACATACATACATACATACATATATATATATATATATAAACAATAATAAGATTCTAGGTCTTCTTAGATGTGTCAAACAATCATAAAATTTTAAAATTTCATTATAGAACATATATATCCAGTACGTGCAACATTTTTCATCAATGCACATAGAAAAGCTACTTTCAGTTAATTGCATTCTAGAACATATATATGCAATACGTGCAACATTTTTCATCAATGCACATAGAAAATCTAATTTCAGTTTATAGTAAACTGGAAATTACAAAACACGTACCACACATTTTTCATTCAAGAATGAATATTATAATTTACTTTTAATAGACACACACGTCTAAAACAAAATCGTGCAAATTCAAATTTGCATTATATCAACTATGCTAGATACACAGATATGTACATTTTTCAATAATGACATTATGACAAATTGTACCAGAGAATGTATGAAATCGTTTAGACTAGATAATCTAGACATGTGTATGTGTACACGTGTATAAATTACTAGTGTGCATGTACCAAAACAATGTACATGTGCAAACACTTGCACAGATAACATAACAAGGCAGTTCAATTTTTAGCTGAGTTCTGGAAGTTCTAAAACATGAATCCAAAGAGAAGAAATTGTTGGGCAGTTCAATAAAAAAAAATCCAATGGAATGCCATCTTCAATGACCCGTTCATGATCAGATTTTGAAATTTTCCATTTCTTAATTTTCGTTTTCTTCTTTGATTGAACTTCTATCAACTTGATGCGTGATGCACACACCAAGTGACTATATTGACAACTTATGACATCAGGTTCATGTTGGGAAAAATACTGAGAGGGGGGGGGGGGTGAATCAGTATTTACAACATATTCAAACTTTTTACTTTTCTTTACTCTCTAAAACCCATACGCTACTTTGCTGAAGCCAACTAGCGTATACACGCGGATATCCTTCATAAAACTCGCGTATACACAGAGATCTAATTATGCCATTAGTTCTTCACTTATGTCATTCCATCATTCATTTATTAGATGTTCTCTAAACAGTAAACATGTGCAGTAAGAACAGAATAAACCATCACACAAAGCATCACACATGAACACCAGGATTTTTAGGTGGAAACCCAAGTCGGGAGAAAACCACCGCTGCAGTTGCTTAGCCTTCAATATTTTATTATAGAGAAAACATCTTACAACATGTGTGCTGGCGCAGACTTGACCAGCACGCAGGCACCCACCTGCGCTCGTTTACCAGCCTCTCCTGGAAGGGAGCTACGACCCCCTGACTCGTTTACCAGCCTCTCCTGGAAGGGAGCTACGACCCCCGATCTCGTTTACCAGCCTCACCTGGAAGGGAGCTACAACCCCCTGACTGAAGGCTACAACCTTCAGCACCACCTTGGACCACGTTTCATCAATTTTCACACTAGATCCAACAACTTCAATAGAACACCACTTGCAGGCCACATTTCATCATACTTTCAGACTGGACCCTTTCCATACTTTTAAGCACAAACATACATCACCAACAGATACTTATCAACACAGATCAGATAGCAGAAACACAGCAGAACAGATCAGATATTTCATACCCTTTGCTTCAGCAAACCCTATTTTGCATACGCGCTTTCACTTCACTGATGTCGCGTATATACGCGCTTCCGTCCACACAAACCAGCGTATACCTCAGTGTATATTTTATTGCGCATACGCGCTTTCTCTTCGCTGAAGCCGTGTATATACGCGCTTCCTCCGCGGCGAAGTAGCGTATAGATCTTCAATCATTACAGAGCAGCATACTTCATCAGATCAGATATTCAGTTCAGATCTACCCTTTTACTTCAGACAGATGTTCGCCTAGATGCTCGCCTCATCTCAGATCTAATCACTCCATAAACAGATCTAGCAGATACAAGTACATTTCAGATCTAAAGATCCCACTTCATCATTTCTTCATAAGTGCTTCATAGATTCAGATCTATCATCAAGCCTTTACCCTTTCCATACAGATATACTTCACAGAGAAGTATTCATTCAAGCTTAGACATCTTGCTCTCACACTCATGATTTGCACAATGAATTTCTTCTCCTTATATAGGTTTATCCTTTTCAATACCACGAGCCCCCTTTTTCAATACCACCGCCGACCAAACCAATACCCGAGCCTTCAATACCACGGGCCCCTTTTCCAATACCATGAGCCAAAATAATACCATGGTGGTTACCCTTGGTTTTGCACTTTTTGAGCGCTTTTTCCCATACGCGACTTGGAACGTTTATTCCCGCATGCATACGCCACTTCTATTAGACATATCCGCGTATGCCTAGAGACATACTCTTTTCATCATACTTTGAGCACATTCTGAATTCCTTTCTTCATTGCCTTCTGTACAAGACATATTCTATCAAGCACAACTTCATCCAGTAAGTTGCCATTATCTTCATCAAGAGGGTTGCCTTTCAAGGACAACATTCATCATCATATTGCTAACAAACATCATTTACCAAGTCCATCACGTCAAGAATAACTTCATCAGGTGGATTGCCATCAAGGACAACACATGTCAACAGTCGCATGTCTTCATCTTCATTTAGTGGGTTGCCATCAAGGACAACACTCTACATCATATTTCCAACAATCTCCCCCTTTGGACTTGATGGCAACCACGATGGTGTTTGGTTACCACAACAGATAGGTACATTCAGAATACCATGACACCATGTCACTCTCCCCATTCTTGACACCATTATCTTCATGCAAACACCATGTCACTCTCCCCCTTTGACATCAAGGGCAAAGGGCGGATCAAAACCAACATACTCTCCCCCTTTGACATCAAGGGCAACGGGCGGATCAAAACCAACACCCTTACCCCCTTTTCTCTTCATGTAGAAGAAGCGTTCTGCAAATCTGATGTATACTGAAGTGAGCAAGCTCCCCCTGAGTTCATGCTGAATATTTTTCAATGAAGTACATGACTCTATGAACTTCCTATCACCAAAAGACTCATACTTACATCAAATATCCAACCAAGTGGATTTACATATAAGAATCAAGTACCCAACCAAGTGGGTTTACACATTTCAACTCAGCTACCCAACCAAGTGGGTTTACAATTTGACAAGTCCTTACATGACTGAATATTACAATTTTACATCATGGGTCTCAACCAGACCTTTTCATCAAAATACAAATATGACTTTTCATAATCAATACCAAAAAGACCTCAAGAGAGATCATAGATCAGAACCACCATAATGCCAGCAATGCATTATACTCAGCAAAACTAATGCTCCCCCTGAATCTGTGCAACCAAGCAATCTTTCCAAATGACTAAGGCTTCCCCTTTGTTTGTGCACCCTGAAAACTTCCACCAGCAAAACATCAGAGCATATTTATCAAAACATTAGAAACAGAATTATGAGAACTGGAACATTACCAGGGATACCAAACAGTATCAGGGATACCAAACAGCACTGCAGCTGTGCTGAAGAAAGCTGAACCAACCAAAAATTGCCAGCAACCAAACATACGCGGTTTTCTGTGCAGGAACTCGCGTATATACGCGACTGTGTTTCAGGAAACCCGCGTATCCCAAGCCATCTTCTAAATTTCAACCAGATCTGATTCTCTGTGAGGAAAAGACAATGTTCAGCTTCTTTCTGAGATATTTGAATGCTTCCCTGGACTACAGATAGATAGAACAGTGTAATGGTGTCTTCAAGCGTCATCCAAGCCTTCAACATCAATACAATCTTTCCAAGAAAGTTTATCATACCAGAACAACAACTTCTCATAAGTGTCAAGCAATCATTCATGTGGTCCACCACCATCCTACATCACCATGATCTTTAAGATTTAACATGAAGTAACATATGTAGGAACAGATCTCAGCCATAGTAACAAACTATGCATGAACTATTCTTATCTCTGAATCATAAGATTTCCAATTTTATCCAACAGATAAACTTCAGCAAGCAGTAAACATAGTTCATTCAACGTCTCATCATCATAAACCATGTACCAAGCCATCATCATTTGAGCATGAGTATCATAATAACCAAGAATAAGCAATCATATTGCCAACAATGCAACCATTAGAATTCAACCTGCTACTCCCCCTGGACTAGTGCTCCTTCTTAATTTGTGCAACCTGAAAACGTTCATCAGCAAGTCATCAGCAACAATCTCTGCATGGGCTGCCCTTATCTCCGAATTATAGGACTTTCATCTCAACAATAAATACTCTTCATCAATAAGCAAACAGGACTCATCCACAATCTTCAACACAAGAAACCATTCATTATTTAGAACTGAGAAACTGAGCTGAAATAATAATTCAGTTATTAACAGTCAGACTGATGCTCCCCCTAAACCTCTGCTTCAGATCTTCAGCTATCATATAATTTCTCTTATCATCAATGAATACGCGACTGTGTCTGATGAAACTCGCGTGTATACGCGGCTTTTGTGAATATAACCCGCGTATGGAGAGTGAAACATAGAAAATTTTCACATTCCTTTATTTCCTCCTGCAAATTTACCTTCTGTTCCTGTCTTTTCTTCACACCAAATGCTCTGTCAGAAATACATAACCAGAATAATCAAATCAACCATGAGAGTCATCATGCATTGCTCCCCCTGTGACGATACATTACTAAATCTCATAATGTATCCCACATCATTCCTGCAGTCAATCAGAGAAGTAAGCTTCAGAAGCGGATGACTGCAGCAGGGTCTGAATTCCCTACGTTTCTGATCGGTCCTCCTTATTTTTCCAGATTTGTTTGAACTTTCTATTTGTGTGCTGGAAGTTGTCCAATTTCTCATGTCTGTTCAACTTGCATTCCTTTTCTACATGTCCATACTTGTTACAAGAATAACATCTCATATGTCCAGAAAAATAAGCATAAGAATCATAATGAGTATTTCTAATCTTCCTCCTTTTGCAATCAGCTGCTTTATGTCCATACATGTTACATGAAAAACAATATCCCTTGAAGCTACTAGAGTACCTTTCTGAGTAGAACATGTTTGTTTGTGGCTGAATTGTTCTGCTTCTGCAAGTTGCTGCAACATGCCCATAATTATGACATTTAAAACATTCAACGTTCTTGAATGAATTCCTTTGAGAATTCATGATTTTTGGTTGATCTTTTGTTTCTTTCAACACATCAGGTTTTGCATTGACATCTTCTGAATTTTTGGCACTTCCTTGTGAGCTAGATTCTCCTTTAACAGTTTCATGGAAACCAAGACCAAGTTTGATAGCAGGAGACCTTTGATTACTCAGAATATTGTCCAAAATATTAGTACTATCTTGAAACCTCAAAATTTTAATCTTTTCTTCTAATTTACCTTTGAGAAAGTTTACCTCAACCTCCAAGGCTTGGCATTGCTTTGTCATGCTTTCTTCTTTCCTTCTTCCATCTTCTACTTGATCCTTCAGATTTAGAATCTCTTCTTTCAACCAATCTTCGTTGTCTTCACATGTTTGCTGCAGCTCTTCATTCTTCTTGTTTGATGCTTCGAGATCTTCTTTGAGGGAGACAATTTCTGCTTCAAGTCTTGCATTCTTCTTGTTTGATTTATCCAGGTCTTCTTTGAGGGAGATGATTTCTGTTTCAAGGCCTTCCTTTTCAAACGTTTGTAGAGGTTCCTTAATCTTCTTACTTGATGCTTCAAGATCTGCTTGTAGAGAGATGACTGTAGCTTCAAGACCTTCATTCTTCTTCTTTGATTTTTCCAGATCTGTTTTTAGAGAAACGTTTTCTACTTCAAGTCCTTCATTCTTCTTATTTTCTTCTTCAAGTTCTGCTTGCAGAGAGATGATTCCAGCTTGATATCCTTTACTTCGACTGTATACATCATCGAACATCCTTTTTAGTCTAAATACCAAAGCTTTGTTAGCAGAATCCTTCTCATTAAATTTCCTTTGTTGATCTTTGATAACTTCTTCTAGATCCACAACTTTTTTCTTACTATCTTCATCTTTAATCTTGATAGCCTTGATATCATATTCTTCACTATCATCACCATTGTTTGCACAACTAAGATCTTTCAAGGGATGACCCCAATCACTATCTGATTCATTTTTGTCAAATTCAGCTATCTCCTTACTTTGAGTAGCCTTCTTCCTTGCCATGAGCACTTGTAGAGCTTGGTCAGAATCTTCTTCATCTTCACTTTCACTATAATAATCCTTGCATATAAAATTAAGTAAAATACAAGAGCAACGATCAATACCTGTTTCATATCCTTCAATTTCTGCTATACATGATTTCTGAGGCTTCTTCTTTCCTTGAGTAACCTTCTTCTTTTGCTTCTTTCCCATTGCGACGGATCTCCTTCAAGCGATCAAGCTTCTGCAGAAGGACCTCCCTCTGATACCAATTGTTGGGAAAAATACTGAGAGGGGGGGGGGTGAATCAGTATTTACAGCATATTCAAACTTTTTACTTTTCTTTACTCTCTAAAACCCATACGCTACTTTGCTGAAGCCAACTAGCGTATACACGCGGATATCCTTCATAAAACTCGCGTATACACAGAGATCTAATTATGCCATTAGTTCTTCACTTATGTCATTCCATCATTCATTTATTAGATGTTCTCTAAACAGTAAACATGTGCAGTAAGAACAGAATAAACCATCACACAAAGCATCACACATGAACACCAGGATTTTTAGGTGGAAACCAAAGTCGGGAGAAAACCACCGCTGCAGTTGCTCAGCCTTCAATATTTTATTATAGAGAAAACATCTTACAACATATGTGCTGGTGCAGACTCCTACCAGCACGCAGGCACCCACCTGCGCTCATTTACCAGCCTCTTCTGGAAGGGAGCTCCAACCCCCTGACTCGTTTACCAGCCTCTCCTGGAAGGGAGCTACGACCCCCTGATCTCGTTTACCAGCCTCACCTGGAAGGGAGCTACGACCCCCTGACTGAAGGCTACAACCTTCAGCACCACTTTGGACCACGTTTCATCAATTTTCACACTGGATCCAACAACTTCAATAGAACACCACTTGCAGGCCACATTTCATCATATTTTCAGACTGGACCCTTTCCATACTTTTAAGCACAAACATACATCACCAACAGATACTTATCAACACATATCAGATAGCAGAAACACAACACAACAGATTAGATATTTCATACCCCTTGCTTCAGCAAACCCTAGTTTGCATACGCGCTTTCCCTTTACTGATGTCGCGTATATACGCGCTTCCATCCACACAAACCAGCGTATACCTTAGTGTATATTTCATTGCGCATACGCGCTTTTACTTCAGCGAAGCCGCGTATATACGCGCTTCCTACGCGGCGAAGTAGCGTATAGATCTTCAATCATTACAGAGCAGCATACTTCATCAGATCAGATGTTCAATTCAGATTTACCCTTTTTACTTCAGACAGATGTTCGCCTAGATGTTCGCCTCATCACAGATCTAGGCCTTCCATAAGCAGATCTAGTAGATACAAGTGCATTTCAGATCTAGATCCCCTTCTTCATCATTGGTGCATCATAGATTCCGATCTATCATCAAACCTTTACCCTTTCCATTCAGATCTACTTCAAGGAGAAGTATTCATTCAAGCTCAGACATCTTGCACCCACACTCATTTTTCATTTGCACAATGAATTTCTTCTCTTTATATAGGCTTATCCTTTTTCAATACCATGGGCCCCTCTTTTTAATACCATGAGCCAAACCAATACCACGAGCCTTCAATACCACGGGCCCCTTTTCCAATACCATGAGCCAAAATAATACCATGGTGGTTACCCCTGTTTTTCTCTTTTTGAGCGCTTTTACCCATACGCGACTTGGAACGTTTATTCCCGTGTGCATACGCCATTTCCATTAGACATATCCGCGTATGCCTAGAGACATACTCTTTTCATCATACTTTGAGCACATTCTGAATTCCTTACTGCAGATACATCAGATTTACTTTATCAAGAACATATTCTATCAAGCACAACTTCATCAAGTAAGTTGCCATCATCTTCATCAAGAGGGTTGCCTTTCAAGGACAACATTCATCATCATATTGCTAACAAACATCATTTACCACATCCATTACGTCAAGAATAACTTCATCAAGTGGATTGCCATCAAGGACAACACATGTCAATAGTTGCATGTCTTCATCTTCATTTAGTGGGTTGCCATCAAGGACAACACTCTACATCATATTTCCAACAGTTCATAGTCTTGAAAGTAAACAAAATAACCTTTCATTATAATAGACCCTCTGTCATATGGAAACCCGTGATAATTATAGTTTTCTAATAATTTCATCTTTCCTTCAATGAAACGCATCAAATTATACTTCACATTTTCATCGTTGATAGTAGGTGCAATTACAGCAAAAACATCTCCTGCATAATAAAACAAACTTATGTATTTAAATTTAGATCATAATTAACATGAGAAATTAACTTTAAAATTAACATACATGTACTTGATTTTATTATATATTTCTAGATCTCTATCATTTGAAAGTAATTCAAATGTTACCTTCTCTAACAAGATCAGAAACTCGGTCACCATCAGATGATATTGTAGTCTCCTCTGATTGCATTTCTTTAAACATTCCAACAGAAATTTTCTCCTTTGTATTTAGCTCTGTATGTTGCCAATATTTTACATACATTTTGTTTTCACAAACATCATTGGATTCTGTGTTGTCTATGCAAACATGACAAAAACAAGAATATTTTATTTTATCCAATGCAAACACATTTGTGGACAACTTTGTTTTAATTTAATGAAATTTTCAATTCCCTTTTATTGTTTCAATGTCATTTCCAATCAATCTATCTACATCTTCAACCCAAATATGCCAAAAAAACCTATATGGAAAATTCAAATAAGAATATAAATATGATATCAAAATACCATCGAAGATAATCATTGTGATAAATGTACATTGTTTAAAATTGGATATCCAATAAAAACTAAATTTAATGTACCTTCGCACTTCCCTTGATCGGTTAGTCTCATGGCTTAGTGAAGTGATGCACCATTGAAAAAATTCTTTAGTGTCCACAAGTTGGATTGTAGAGGGGTCCATTTGATATCTTTGAAGTGTTCGTTTTATGCATGCCCCTGCACCTTCATGTTCTCCTTTTCCATGACCAGTCTTAAAGAAATTCCAATAATGTTTAATGCAGGTTATCATATGAAAACAAAACAACCAAAAGAATGATCGTGAAGATTTGAATTAATCTGCGTATCCATCTGACCATATCCAATGTTCATTGAATTTTATTCCACGACTTTTCAAGGAGTTATAAATATTTTCAAAACAGTGTTGTACAAAATATGTATCACGTGTACGATCGTCACTGATATAGAAGTGATATTCTTTAATAACATACTGATTTTAACTGGTGCTTTCTATATGATCAAAATTTTGTTCAGTATGTCTATATAGAATATGGATGAGTATGGAGACTTGGTCAGAATGATAGTATTCACTCTAAATTTATTTTTGTGGAACAAATGTGTAGTTTTCTGCAAAATCAATTACTAACAAAATGGCCCCTGGTGGAAAAAATTCACGGGATTTTTTGAATTGCAAGTCCTGCCATTGAGCTCTATGGGAATGTCTGGTGTATTTATAAATTTCTGCCTCAAATTTTCTCAAAAAATCTATCACAAAAATTTCTTCTTCTTGTAAATCAATTCTTTTAGCACTTGTAGTACTAACTTGAATCAATGTATGGATATATTCATATCTCTTACATTTCACTTTCATGTTGGAAAATGATTGATCATTTATATCAATACAATATTTGTTTTGAAATTTAGTCAAATTTCCACAATCATCGCATTTTTTCCACAAACACATTTCTTTTCGTAAAATAATTCATGGCTTTCTCTTCCACATAGAATTTGAGATATAAAATCACAGATAGTGGAAGGAGAAGGTGAATCTTTCCAAAATGTTATACCAAAATTAAGGAATGTGTCATAATATAACTGAAATTCCACATGATAATGACAACAACAAGTGTCGCATACAGTGATAGGTTTTACATACCATGGTTTTTGTTGCACAAAAACACAGATTGAGACATCAATTTCACAATTCTCTTCTTTGAAATTGTTGAACAACTCTATCTGAGTGGTGTCCAAGAAATGTTTTGGATGTACTTCGTATTGATTTCGTGCTATTCTTCTTCGCATCAAATCCCTTGCATTTGGCGAAACACGTGAATTTTTCATCCAATATTCATATATATATATTTTTTAACATTTTCTCCAAGTCTATCTTTGTACGGTTGCCTACAAATAGCTCTCCAACAAGTCAGTTCATCATTTAAATCTATTTGCAACCAAAATTTCCGATGTTTATGCAAAGTTTTTCATGAGATTCCTAATTCTCATGCCATAGATTTTACCAAGCGATTCTCTTTAGTACTTGATGAAACCACTGCCATATGTATTGCTCTACGTGCAAGTGAAACATTTTTCTGTCTAGTTCTTCTAATTGAATTTATAGCACTATTTATATTTTCTATCACATTTTCCTTCATTTTTTTATCTTTTTTTTTTTATTTTCGAATACCCAATAAAGTCATAGCTTCTTTTAATTTCCTTAATGATAGGAGACCTTTCAACAATTAGGCTTGAACTGACACATTTTCCTTTATGAAGTACATATCAAAAATGTGATTAACACGATATCGTATAACATGGCAGTTTTTTTATCTCCATAAGTGTCAGTGTCAACATTTTCTAACATCTCATCATCGATATTGATTTCATCTGTACATATTCGAATTAATAGTACATAATAAATTTACATATTCAATAAATAACTAGATTAATAAATATGTATAATTTCAATAATACGTGCATGTGTTCAACATATATATATATATATATATATATATATATATATATATATATATACCTGGTGATTCAATTTCTTCACTTGAATTTCTTTCAACGTTTTCACCATATTGAATCACTGGTTCAATATCTCTTTCACTTTCTCTTTCAAACTTTTGTATCTCATCATCAACATTTTGAGGAATATATCTCTCTTTTTACATTGCAAAATATTTTTCAAATTAGTTCATCAAATAAAAATTAAGCTTCACATTTTACACTAGGAAGATTTTAAATATCAAATTTATAATATTTACATTTACATACCCGCTTCAACTTCTAGTTGAGGTTGATTTTCCCTTTCAATATTTGAACGTTCTTCTCTCTTTCTTTTTTTGTGAGATTCTCTCCCCTGTTCTCTACGTTCCTCAGGGTCTCTCGTTCGATCATATTTTCTCTTGCAATTCCTTCAATTTCCCATGATAATTGAGTATGAAGTTCAAAAATTTTCCTTCAAAAATTTAGACAAAAACTCAATTAAAAAAAAGATCACAAAATATTTAATTGAAAAAAAACTCATTTTAAAAATTTTGCAAAAATAATTCAATCCAAAACACTTACTTTAAAAAATCCAAGAAAAAAATGTCTTATAAAAATGAAATGAAGTTCAAAATATTTCCTTCCAAGTCTTGCAAAAAAATTTCATTTAAAAAGTTAGACAAAAACTCATTTAAAAAAATCATTATAAAATATTTACTTCAACCCAAAACACGTACTCTAAAAAAACGTCACTTCAAAAAATAATTCCAAAAAATTTCCTTTGAAAATTAAGCCCAAAAAAGCCTCTAAAAAAATATCACTTTAAAAAATACCTCCAAAAAATGTCCTTTGAATATTAAGCCTCAAAAGAGTCCTTTCAAAATTAAGCCCAAAAAAAGTCCAAAAAATGTCTTTTGGAAATTAAGCCCAAAAACCTCTAAAAAAAAATACATTAAAAAAAATATCCTTTGAAAATTAAGCCCAAAACCTCTAAAAACAAAATACCTTAAAAAAAATTGAAGCCCAAAAAAATCCAAAAAATGTATCACATACCTCCAAGAAATGTCCTTTCAATGTTATTGATCTGATTTATTAAAAAGGTATTATTGACGTCTATGTGAGCAACTTATGTTACTTAGTGCAATAGATTGATACAATTGTGAATAACATAAACAACATAAGCAAATGAAAACACATTCAAACACATCAACACAACAAGAATTTAATAACATAATTCACCAGACTTCCTAGCTACGTCTCCGAGTCCTTAGCTTCCAATGCTGACTGCTTTATTTTTTCTTCAAAATTATTTTACAGGTATGAGCTCAAAAACATAAACTCAAATGAGAAAATGGACCTCACCATTGCGACGGGCTTGAAATTTTGAGTAAAACGAGTATAACATTTATTGTATTCTGCCACTGTGACCTCCAGACCCCCTGGAGAAATCCAAAACCACCTCTGCCTTCTGGAAAACCACCTTCCATGCATAAAAACCACCTTCTCTATAGAAAACCACCTCGGACTGCGCACTGGTGGTTTGGGTTGGTTTGGCTCTATGCTAAGTTGAATTAGAAATTCAGTGTCTTGTATTACAAGCTCTACCGTATGGCGTAATGGCTCTTTGCATACGTTGAAAGCACGTTGTATTATATGTTTTGGAAGGTCGGCGGGTCGAAATCCCCGCCCGACCCTTCCGTCATACCTCCGGTCCATTAAGTTGATATATATGCAAACATAGATATGTGTTATATATATGTGCGGTCGATTATGATAAGGTTTCGGCATATATCCCCTTAGTTGTGTTAACATTTAAATATGGAATGCGGTAATTAAACCTTCGATAAGGTTCTGGTGGTCGTGGGGTTGACCTCGACCGTCCGGACCTTTTCCGACAGAAACATCTGATACCACATTATATACAAAACTTTGCATTCAATACAATCTGACATGGTAGCTCAAACAGTGAGCGAAATCCAGCAAAATCGTTCGCATTCCGGGAGGTCAGGGGTTCGATCCTCCCTGATCCCCAAATTTTTGGAAATGAGGCCATATTGGGAAAAATCCAGGTTGCCACGTGTCAGCCTCGGATTGGCCCGTTCCAACCAATCAAACTCTGACATGTCACTGATCCTGCTGACATCACCCTGGACATGTGGCATATTCTCGAGATGACACGTGTTCTACTGGCATCATCCTGACCGTTGACTTTGCCTTTGCCTTTCACTTTTTGTCATTTTGCCCTAATTTTTCATAAACATTGACTGGCCACAACTTCTTGATACAAACTTGGTTTTACGTGTCGTTCACACCATTGGAATCCTGTTGACGAGCACTTTAACTTGATCCTATTTTCATCTGCATTTGAATACTTTGATCTTGAGGCAAAATTGAATCCATTTTGGATCACTCCTCCCCACTGGAAGCTTTTGGACCACCAAAAGTTGGTTTTAGCTGTCGAGTAAGTGAGGATATGTTTCCTTCACTTTTCCAATCTCTATCCATCATGCTTTACTTGGATTTGTACCTTTAAGCCCAACTCGAAGATACTCAACTTGTCCTTGTCGCAAAGTCCTTATCCTCCTGTCGCGAGTTGTGTCCTCTTGCAACTCATTGAGATACTCTGGTGAAAAATCTTCGATGGAAGGTACCTGGCTTTTCTCTTTTGGATCTTCAATCAATGAGGGCTCATACAATCACAAGTTTTCAACATTTATGATAGAATAGATCTGCATATAAGCTGGTAGATCTAGGTAGAAACCATTCTCACCAATTTTGTCAAGAATTTTGAAAGGACCATATCTAATTGGTTTCAACTCTTTAACTTCCCCTTGAAGTATTTATTTTTTGATGTACAACCAGAATTGATCACCAACTTGAAAACTATGCTCAACTCGATGCTTGTCGTACCTTGATTTATACTTTGCTTGGCGCTTTTTCAATTCTTCCTGTACTACCTGGTGAATTTCCTGGATTTGTTCAATGAACTTGGTTTCTTTGTCCACATCGTTGTTTCCATCAACTGCTATGTCTTTACCAAAGACAAAATCCAAGGGAGATTTTGGTACAAAACCAAAACACGTCTCAAATGGAGATCTTTGAGTAGAAGAATGTTTCACATGGTTGTAAGCATGTTGTACATAACACAAATGCTCATCCCAAAGCTTAGGATGCTTGCTGAAATAACCTCGAAGCAACTGTACCACTATCTTGTTTACCACTTCTGTCTGGTCGTCGGTTTTCGGATGAAATTTTGTGCTCTTCTTTAACTTTGTGTCCATGAGTTCCCATAAACTTGACCAAAATTTCCCGACAAATCAAGAATCTCGATCAGATACAATAGAGGTGGGTAACCCAAAATGAACCCATACATTTTGAAAGAACAACTTTGCAGTCTGTTCAGCTATGATTAGTTTAGTACATGGTGTCAAAATACACATCTTACTAAACCTATCCACAACTACATACAAATAATCATGACCTTTTCTAGACATTGGAAATCCCCCAACAAAATCCATGGATAAACTTTCCCAAGGACGAGAAGGAATTGGAAGTGGATTGTACAAGCCTAATTTTTTGTTACTTGGCCTGCTTGTAGCACACATAGTACATCCTTTAATATATCTTGAAATTGTTTCATTCATTCGCGGCCAATAGCAGAATCTTTGTAATTGTGTAATTGTTTTACTTACACCAAAGTGACTTGAAATTAGAGAAGTATGTGCTTCTGGAATCACATTAACTCTTTCAGTTTGTGGAATGCATAATTTTCCCAAATGATATAAGAGTTTGTCCTTTATGAAATAACCCAATTCTTCTACCTGCTTGCCATGACTTAAAGTTGCATATACATCCTTAAAATATGTGTCTTGAGCATATTGTTCAGTATAGCTTTTGTGCATTACTGAATTATGCTTAAGAATTGTGGATGCATTTATGATTGGTCTTGATAACATGTTTGCAACCTTATTATGTGTGCCTTTCTTATATCTGATTACAAGATGAAATTGTTGTAAGAAGCCCATCCAACGATAGTGTCTTGATTGTTGCAATTTAGTTTATGAGTGTAAATATTGTAGTGGTTGATGATCTGTATATATGATTGTTTCTTTTCCCATTATGTAATGTTTCCACTTTTTAACACTCTGTACTAATGCATATAATTCCTTATTGTATGTAGGATAGTTAACTACTGTTGATGTGAATGTCTCAGAATGAAAGCATATAGGCTTTCTGTGCTGCATCAACACTGCCCCCATGGCATATTCACTTGCATCTGTCTTTATCTCAAATGGTTGTTGAAGATCTGGCAGTGCTAGTACTGGCATTGTACTGATCCTTTCTTTCAATGTGTCGAAGGCTTTTTGTTGTTTGCCTCCCCACTGAAACACCTTTTTCACACTTGCCAAAGCATGTAGAGGAGTTACAATCAAAGAAAAGTTAGCAATAAACTTTCTCTAGTATTATGTTGCCCCTAATAAACTTCTAACTTCTGTAGCAGTCTTGGGCTTAGGCCAATTTACAATGACTTTGACCTTAGAGGGATCTATCTTCAATTCACCACCCCCTACAATATAACCTAAGTAATTTAAAGATGTCCTGCCAAATTCACATTTTGAAAGATTTGCATAGAGATTTTCTCTTTTTAACACATCTAAAACCTGCTTTACATGCTTTATATGTTCATCCCATGTCTTAATAAAAACAATAATATCATCTAAGTAGACTATTACAAAATCATCAATGAATGGCCTAAAAACATCATTCATGACACGCATGAATGTAATTGGAGCATTGGTCAAGCTGAAAGGCATAACCATCCGTTCATAGAGCCCTTGCTTTGTTTTGAAAGCAGTCTTCCATACATCTTGTTTTGAAACCCTGATCTGATGGTAGCCGCTTCACAAGTCTAACTTAGTGAAGTAAACTGCATCTTTCAACTGATCTAATAAATCGTCAATGTGAGGAAGAGGATAACGATTCTTTATTGTTATTTTATTTAATGCTTGGAAATCAATGCACATTCTCCACGAACCATATTTCTTATGTACCAACACAATAGGCGATCTGCATGGTGAAGTTCTTGGTCGAATAAACCCTTGATCGAGCAATTCCTGTACATGCTTCTTTATTTCTGCATTCTGTAGAGTTCATAACCTGTACATTCCAATATTAGGAAGAGGAGCATCTAGCTGCAAATAAATATCATGTTCTATCTGTCGCTTGGTAGGAAGCCCCTTAGGCTCTTGAAATAGAATATCATAATCAGAAACAACTTTAACTAAATATGCTTTCTGTTTAGGATTACAGCCTTGAAAAGCATCGGATTTATCAAGATCCTTTGCTTTTACAATCATAAGTAAAAATTGTTTACTTGAATTTATAATTCTTTTCATCTTTCCTGAATTTATGAGAGAGTAGTTATCTTTGAGTTTATGAGCTCTTAATACATATTAAATTCCATCTTTAGTGAGTTGATACTTATTTTCCCTTGGATAAAAGACAACATATCTATCATACAAGTATGGACTCCATAGTACAATTCCACATATATCCAATGGGACTATATCTAATTCAACCTCATCTACAAAATCTGATCCAATTGCAAAACGAAGTTTGCATTGTTTCGTAACCTGTAGTTTAGTTTTATCACAAACCCAACCCAATGGTATGGATTTTTATGACGTTTTGTTTCAATACCCGATTTCTTTACAATTGATTCAACAATCAAATTCACTTGACAACCACTGTCAAACAAAGTATCAATTTTAGTATGCTTGGAAACGACTTTAATATGAAATAGCCCATTTCTTTTCCTCTCATCATTTTCATCATCAACAGAATGCGAAGAAGTACTTGTAGATGCTTGAGAATTTTTACCTTTTATACCTGTAGCTATAATTGTTGTTTCATCTCCTGAATCTGATCCCAAGTCCTTTTGCATAGTAGTAGCATTCTTTCGCTCTTTATTCCCAAACTTCTTAGGCTTCAATTCTGGATGCAGTGCCCAGCAATGTGCCTCATCATGTCCTTCTTTCATACAGTGAGTACATGTAGGATTTTCTTTCTTTACAGTGATCGCTTTCCTTTCCTTCCATTTTTGTTTCTTCTTTTCTTTATTCTTGAGTTCAGTAGATTTAGATGACTTTCCAACATCATGAGATACATTTTTACCCCTAGCTTCTAGATGATTTGCTTTACCTGATACATCATCTAAGCTAGTCATATTAAACATCAGTATGGTATGCCTCAAATAACTATGTAAGCCACCTATGTATTTCAATAATTTTTCTATTGAGTCCAATGATACGCCTAGTGTCAAAGCTCTTTTACGAAATTCCTGATTGTAACTTTGCACACTTTGACCCTTTAACTGACGCAATGTTTGCTAACTCATCAAAGTTTTTTGCATATAAGACAAAGGATAAAATTATTTTTTAGTAGTAGAAACAAATTCATTCCATGTCAAAATTATTTTACCATATTTCTAGAGATCTGCTTGTGTCTTGCCTTCCCACCATACAAGTGTGGTTCCTCCAAGACGAAGGCTAGAAAGCTAGACCTTCTTTATTTATGAAACAACTTTTTGTACCCTGCAATAAACTTCAATTTGTCTTATCCAATTATCAATATTTTGAGCGTTAAGCTCACCATCATAAATTGGCAAATAAAATTTTACATGTAATTTGATCAAAGATGATTTCTTTTTTTTTTTTTTTTTGAAGAACTAGATTTATGAGAAGAGGATGATGATGATGATGATGGTGATGATGGAGGAGATGGTGGAAATAATGTAGGAGGAATTTCCCCCAATTATTTTTCTGGTTTATGTGATGAAGTGCCTTCACCTTTTCCCTTTTTAAACTCTTTATACATCTCTTCTACCATCACACGCATTGTCATGAAGTTGTTCACGAATTGAGCTTTTATTCCCAATATGTTTTCTTCTGTCATCTTCTTTTGTGAAAATGCCCTTCCAATCTCTGTATTTGCTTCAACAAGTTCTCCTTCTCCTCGTTTGAACTTTGACATAGTAAGCATTCAAATATTCACATGACATTGTCAAACCTTTAGAAATTAACCTGAAGCTCTGATACCACTTGATCTGACTTATTAAAAAGGTATTATTTATGTCTATGTGAGAAGATTATGTTACTTAGTGCATTATATCGATAAGATTGGGAATACCATAAACAACATAAGCGAATGAAAACACATTCAAACACATCAAAATATCAATAATTTAATAACGGAGTTCACCAGACTTCTTGGCTATGTCTCCGGGTCCTTAGCTTCCAATGCTAACTGCTTTATTTTGTATTCAAAATTATTTTACAGTTATGAGCTCAAAAACAGAAACTCAAATGAGAAAATGGACCTCACCATTGCGATGGGCTCGAAATTTCGATTAAAACGAGTATAAACTTGCCTATATTCCACCACTGTGACCTCCAGACGCCCTGGAGAAATCCAAAACCACCTCTTCCTTCTGGAAAACCACCTTCCCTGCATAAAAATCACCTTCTCTGCAGAAAGCCACCTTGGACTGCACACTAGTGGTTTGAGTTGGTTTGGCTCTGTAATAAGTTGAATTAGAAATTTGGTGGCTTGTATTACAAGCTCCACCATATGGTGTAATGGCTCTTTGAATATGTTGAAAGTGTGTTGTATTATATGTTTTGGAAGGTCGGCAGGTCGAAACCCCTGCCCGACCCTTCTGTCATACCTCCGGTTTGTTACATTGATATACATGCAAACATATATATGTGTTATATATATGTGTTGTCGATTATGATAAGGTTATGGCATATATCTCATCAGTTGTGTTAACATTTAAATATGGAATGCGGTAATTAAACCTTCAATAAGGTTCCAACGGTCGTGGGGTTGACCCCGACCATCCGGACCTTTTACGGCGGAAACATCTGATACCACATTAAATACAAAACTTTGCATTCAATACAAATTGACATGGTAGCTCAACCGGTGAGCAGAATCCAACAAAATAATTGGCCATCCGAGAGGTCAGGGGTTCGATCCTCCCTGATCCCTAAATTTTTGGAAAATGAGGCCATATTGGGAAAAATCTAGGCTGCCATGTGTCAACCCTAGATTGGCCCATTCCAACCAATCAAACTCTGACACGTCACTGATCCTGTTGACATCATCTTGGACATGTGGCATATTCCTGGGATGAAACGTGTCCTGCTGACATCATCTTGACCGTTGACTTTGAATTTTTGTCATTTTGCCCTAATTTGTCATAAAATTTGACTGGCCACAACTTCTTCATACGAACTCGATTTTATGCGCCGTTCACACCGTTGGAATCCTATCAACGAGCACTTTAACTTGATCCTATTTTCATATTCATTTGAAAAATTTGATCTGGAGGAAAAAATGAATCCATTTTGGATCATTTATGCCAAAAAGAGTCCTTAACCCCAAAAAAATTCTTTGCAAAATCAAACCAAATGCCTCTCAAACAATGAAAATTTGGTTGGGATTGGTATCAAACTCCTCGTTTTTCAGAGAAAGAAAAATTTGGTCGAAAGGTTTGAGTTTTGATATAGATGATGATATCTCGATCATGGGTGCCAATAAAAAAGATATATTCTTCAGGAATCAGGTCATCAGAAAAAATAGTTGTGTTTGCAGAGGGAAGGGTGCAGAGCAACTCAACAAAAACAAGTGATTTTTTCGACTTCACCTTTCTAAATTCTAAGTAAAAATCCTACAAGATAGAGATCCATTTAGAGTATTTTCCCCCAAACAACTGACAAGATAGAATATAATTCATGAGGTTGCATTCAAATATCACAGTAGTTTTGTGCAGGAGGATATAGTGGCAGAAGCGTTGGAAATCAAGGACTGTTTCCAAATCCAACTTCTTGACATGAGCATATTGAGTCTCATCATCAAAAATATTTTGACTTAAGTAGTATATCACATGTTTTTCACTGTTATCATCTTCCTGGATGAGAACCATGGAAATGGTCTCGTCGGATGTGGCCAAGTATAGGAAGTAATCGAGATGATAATTTGGGGGATGCAATAAAGGAGCGCCAATAAGGGTATTCTTTAAGGCATAGAAATCCTATTGGGAAATATCATCCCAAATGAATGGGACCCCTTTCTTTAACAAGTGAGTAAAACCATTGGCAAGCATATCATAATTCAGGACAAAGTGACAAAGGAAGTTCACCTTCCCTTGCAAACTCTGAAGTTCATGTAACAAGGATGGAGGAGAAAGATTGACAATAGCCTTCACTTTGAGAGGGTCGATTCAAATGCACTGCTTGGATACCAAGAACCTTAAGAGACAACCAGAATTGATGCAAAAGATAGAATTATTGGGATTTAGTCAAATATTATAGTTTTGGCATCGGAGAAAGATCCCTCGAAGGTGAGCTGAGTGATCATCACACCTAGCAGGATGCGCTGGTAAATCATCAAGATAGGGTTGGACGATATGTTTTATATTGTGGAAATCATAATACATAGCCCATTGGAAGGTAGTGCCAACATTTTTTAGAAAAAAAGGAATATTTTTTTAGGAAAAGGTCCCCCAATAACAGATAAAAGTGGTTTTGTGTTGACCAGTGGGAAGAATATTGATCTGGTTATATCCAGAGAAGACGTACATAAAGGAAAAAATATCGCTCCAGCACATTCATCGATGATTTGGTCAATAAAAGGAGTTGGATAGTTAACTTTAGGATAGGCATGATTAATGTCTCATTAATAAGCACAAACATGAAATTTTCCTTATTTCTTAGTTACCAGAATGATATTGGATACCAAATATGTCAATGGGATGGGGTAAATAAAACCATATTTAAGAATTTTTTCAACTTCTTATGGTAGTTGCCTTCCATGGGTGGACCAGATGGAGACGTTTTCGAACAGGTCTCACATCTGGGTAAGTATGAATCTCATGGTCCACAATACTGGGATCAATGTGAGTCATTTCTTCATATGACCAAGAAAATACATCACATAATTCTTTGAAGAGTGTCGTATAAATCTCATTCTCATCAGGAGAAAAAGAGGCCCCAATATGAATGTTTTAGACAACCCCTGGTTTCACAAAGATGTTGATGGGTATTGTTGCTTAAATTTATCCCATGTTTCCTTGCAAGAATACCTCATGAACCGAGATGGGTTTCTGAAGGGGATCAGTCGCTATAAGGGAAATGCGAGTCTCTAGACAAGTAGGAATATCAACAAGGCTTGGAAGAAACAAAGGACGAATATGAGTATCATTCCAAGGAGTTTCATCAAGTGACATGACCTCATAAATTCTTTTATTAGTTTGAAAACTATTGTCCCAAGGATCAACAAAATCCAGAGAACCAATCCAAGGGGATTGTGAATATAATTCTAAGACGACACTAAAGTGATCAGAAGTTTTAGATGAAGCCACAAAAGGTGAAACAACAACTTAATATTCTTGTTCAATAGGGCTAAGCAGCATAATGTCACCAAATCAATCAATCTTATCATGATTGGGTATGATCCAAGGGTCGTGATGAGACGTGATCATATTAACCGAAGTGATATTGGAGGGAGGAGGAAGGGAAAAAGTTCCCATAAAAGAGGAGTCTTTGAAAAGACCCACTCCAACACTTTCATAAGGTATGTTTGACTTCCCAACCATTAAGGCACATTTTCGGTCAAATAATCACCTGAAAAGAAAGTTATCTAGTATACCATGACAATATTTCCTTGATGGGGAAAGTGAAGCAAATGAAATAAAGTAGAGAATACCATTTTGTTTGTCCAACTTCAACCAAGAAGGAGGTTGTAATTGAGAGGCGGGTCAACAACCTTGGCCTCCATATTAATAGTTGTTCATTCCAAATGAATTGGTAGACAATTGAGAATACCATACAGGTGCACTCCTTTACCATCGAAATATTACAAAGTATTGGGGGACTGGTTGAGGGGAGGAGAGTCGAGGGCCTTCCAACATGTGATAGACATAATACAAGTGGAATCACCTTCATCAACAATAGTCGGATGAATGGTCTTACCTAGAACCACAACTTGAATTAGAAAATAAATTTGAGACTACAAGCGAGGAACATGGTTTTCCAGATCAAAGGTAATCAAATTGGAATTTGTGGGATCAATTCCCCCTATAGCGGATAACAAAGCCTTCTTCTATAACGGGCACGTCTAAAGGAATTCCAACACTGACATTGTAGGGTTTAACACTGTACATAAATTATCTGCAAATGAATTCTTAAAAACAAAAAATAAACAATAGAGAGAACATAAAACATAAAATAGATATACATAAAGATTTTCCCCTAGATCCAAAACCGAGACTACCATCCTGATTTTTCATTATATTCCTTTTAGTGTTACAACACATATATATAGATCCTAAACCATTCATAAAACCAAATCCATTAACCATGGATTAAAACAACTATAGTTCCCTTGACAACATCTACAAAATACCATGAGAAGAACACCATCATGCTCAAAACCATGTGAAAATCCATTCAAAAAACCATAGGCGGGTCCGCCCACTTAATGTAGGGTCCAAAACAAATTTCCCAGGGCGCCTTTCAGACCCCATGAAGGATGGCTTCCGCCTCCCTCTTTCCCCCGCTTCACACCTGATTCTAATCGTAGAAAATTATAACACACACGCAACAGAAATCGCAGAAGCCGCCTGAGCTAAGTCTTCTATAATATTGTAATGTTGAGTAGATCGGGTGTTTGGATTATAAGATGATTTCTGAAAAACACCTTTGGGGGGTGGTCGGATCATGGATTCAGTACTAGGTCTCTCGATATGGAGAGAATGGAATTGGGTGGAGTGGAGGAAGAAGGTATTTTAGTAGCATCTTTCTCCGCCGCATATTTCTTAAGAATCAGGTAATCCTAGATATGGTGGCAACATTGATAGGTTCTACACCACTCATAAATACCTAGGAAATACCATAGGTTTTGCCCTTATCTATGAGTTGAATTTTTTGTGATGGGAAAGGTTCCTTCAGCACTACTGGTGTCCTAGAGGTGCCTTTCAAAAGACGACTTACTTCGGCGCATTTGGGGAAGTCCTTAGTGTAATTATCTTCATCACATATACGGCAAGGAAACATTATATTTCTTTTTGGTGAATCGTCAGCAGATGGCTTGGGTGAATCCTATTTAGGGTTATCTCGTTTGGCTTTACCTTTTCCCTTTTTATTACCCTTCAGGGATTTGTCCACTATGGCGGATTGAACAACATTGACCTCTGAATTTTTTCCAGGATTCTTTTGACCAGTTGCAACATTAGGAGTTGTAGCAAGAGTTTTTTTGGATTCAGTAGACTTACCAAGGGTATTACTAGGCTACTGGGTGACATATCCAATAACACCATCAATGGGTTTTGAATCGGTATTCCTGGAAGATGCGGGATCTATTGAAGGCCGCGGAGTGTCGAGAAGTAACTCATATATAGTGCTAGATTGTGAATAGCAGAAGTCTAAATAGTGGGCAAGAGCGATAGATTGTTATTCAATAACACAACCACCCACAACTATGTCCTTGGAGATTTTAGGAATGAATGATTTAGTAAACCATTCAGTCAAGAGCTTGTGCAGGATTTCGAACTTAATGATACGACGTCTGTGTCTCCATTCATGAATGTGATTCGTAATATGAGTGGACGTCGATTGTTCCAACGATGTTAGAAGATGAGTTCTAGTCTCATACCGTACAGGAAATTGAAAGTGGGTAATAAAATATATGGCTAAAGTATTAAATTCTTGGAAGGCACCTCGAGGAAGCTTGATGTACCACTTTGTTGCAGCACCCGTGAGAGTACAGTGAAAAATATGCAGTCAGATAGAATCATCGACCCAATATTTGGATGAACACCGAAGGTGATAGGTCATGACATGTTCTTAGGAGTCTTATCTAGACTTTACTTCAAATTTAGGACAATCTCTAGGAATTTTGTTGGAACTTGAGGCCAATACGAGAATGGAGGGTAATTTGTAAGCCTTGACACCTCCAGTAATTCTTGCATTGCCAGAAATGGAAACTGAGGGTTGTATGGGGTATATGGTATTTGATAAGTACTAAAATTATTATTCCAACCCTGTTGGAATTGGTTCTGCTCTCATTGGGGTTGGTTTTGACCATATGGATGAAATTGGCCATATTGTTGGTAAAAGGGTGTTTGTTGCAGTTGTTGATAAGGCACCTGCTGCAATAGTTGGTTAGGCCCCTACTGTAGTTGTTAATAAGTCCCCTACTGTAGTGTTTCATTAGGCCCCTACTGAAATGGTTGATTTGGCCCATGTTGTAGGTGTTGGAATTTTCCTTGTTGCAACTGAAGGTTAGTCCCTTTCTAAAATTGAGGCTTAGGTCCCTATTGGAGCTTAGGGTTAGGTCCCTGTAGGAGATATTTTTATGGTCCCTATTGTAGTTAGAGGTTAGGTCCTTGCTGCAGTTGTTGAAAAAGGCCTTGTTGGAGCTGTTGGTATGGTCCCTGTTGCAACTAGAGGTTAGGTCCCTGCTACAACTGCTAATAAGGGCCTCTTTGGGGCTACTGGTAAGGGATACTAGGTCTGAGAGATAATTCCCAGGTTGTCCCAACGAGGGATTGGGACCATATTCCACTTGGGGATGTGCTTGTGGATTGGTTAAAACTCTGAACAACGGGATTTCTGGCTAGTGAACCTATGGAATTTGAATAAACGGTTGTTGAACGAGAGGTTGTTGAACATATGGGTATTGAACATGAGGCTGTTGAACATATGTATGTTGAACATAAGGTTGTTGAGTCAAAGGAATTTGAGGACCTTGGAAATGTGCCCTTGCGACAAGACTAGCCATGGATGAAACTAGTATTCCACCCATGTTACGGATAACACAAGTGGGTTAGGCTATCCCCGATGTGGGCCCATAGTTAACATAGTTCCACTAGAACCAATAGGAATATAGGTTTTCACCCAAACTGTGGAATATATGAACTTGTAGTTTTACCATTGAGTGGAGGAACTACAATTACCATAGTTAGGCTCAATGGAGCAGACGATCCAAGAGTAACATGTATCAGACCTACAATCATTGTAAGTAGGGTAGTCGGAATTGACACATTTGGACCGAAAGAACCAGTTGTAGGAGTGACACCAGTTGACCATGTAGGGTTGTGAAATAATGAAGTCATGCCAGAAGCACCCAAGACAAGGTCATAGAGGGAAGCGTAACCTAGTGGAACTGAAGTCTCACTATGACTAGTGGGTACAGTGGAAACATTCCCCATATCGTAGGAGACATCAAGAAAACCCTCTGGAGTGAATTGTGCTTCAGGGCTGACTTCTGGGATGTGAGTCATAGATGTCTCCAAAGGAGTACTATGAGGAGTATGCTCAAATGGAACATCATCACCATTAGTTTCCATGGTGGAAGGAAAAAAATTTCCAGCGGGAACCCAAGATGCACTAGGTGAAGGGACCAACGGAATGTTGGGAGTATCAAAAGGATTATACTAGTGCGGAGGTGACATAGTAGACAAGATCGTCTTCGGGGTCAAAGAGTAGATTCTCATGTAAAAGTAAGAACTTGGAATTAGGATCAGGATTATCCAGAGGAGAGGACTGGGATGAAGTAACTGACTCATATGGAGATGGTCGGGATGAAAGGGGTTGGATACTCAGAACAATACCAAGTTCAACACTCTAGTTCTCAAGAGGTTTAGACACAATATGAGGAATCTCAGTTTGCACTCTTTGAGGAGACTCGTCGACTTCAGAAAGTGAAGGGGAGGTGGAAGGTGAACTCTGTTTGTGGTGCGACCTAAGACTCGAAGGTTCAGCCACGATGTCTCTTCCACAAAATCAAGAAGGATACAAGTGACTACTTTGGACTTTAAAATTTTCTCAATTAAACAATAATAATGAGGTCAAGGAGAAATTATTCAGGTAGGATGTTATACTGTGGGCAGTAAATTTTAGAATTTTAGAATAAAAATTACATCAAAAGGGGTAATCTAGGTTAAAGGAATTGCAAGCAAACATGAACTGCAATATAAACCTTGGCGACCCAACGAATTGATGTATGACAACCAATATCCCCAGATTCCATGTTTTGTATCTCATGGTTTACAAGGCGACTCACTCAATTACCTATGGCAAGATAGAAACCTAGTGGGTTCTCCCAAAATATACGCGACGGTAAATGGGAGCTTAGTCTATAGTAGCATTTTCTAATGTGTAACCGTTCAATGAGAGCGTCCCCATATACTTACCATACGTGGATCATAGTCCTATATACTTTCATACATGGGATGGGATATCACCCCCCAGGATTAAATGCAGGACGTTAGCGACAGCTGCTAGGTTCTACGATGTTGGAACACGTATCTAGCCTCGACCTCTAAATGTTTGCATTAATTCCAAATGCTCCGTAGGTTAATTGAGGTTAATTTTAATGTTGATCTTGAATTAAATTTCAATTTTTGGGCTCAAAGAGACGTCACCAGAATACCTAAGATGCAACTATATGATAAAAATACATTTTCCATTCAATGATAGCTAAATTAATAAGGGAAGAGATTTCAAACAATGATGCATCAAACAAATAATTTGGAAAACACAGTGCCCTTAACTAGCCTTCCTCTTTTCACTCTTCAAAAAACAAAAAGATTTTTATCACTAAAAAAATGAAGCATCATTTGACGAAGTCATATAGGTTCATGTGTCAAAGTTAGGGTTGTAGGATTCATTTTTATTACTTAGTCAAGGAAAATTTTAAATTTTTCTTATTTAAGATTACCCTAAGGTCCAAACCCACTCACTTTCAAACCCTTTCATGTCACATCACTCATAATTTTGTGACAATTTTTAATCCCAAAGGTTTTAGTACCGAAATGGTGGTTTTAGCCAAGAAACCGTAGTTTTGTAGCGAAATATACTGAGAAATTACACTTTTCGCTACGAAACCACTGATACTTTTGTAGCAAAAACACTCAAATTTACACTAAACACGCTACGAAAGTGTGGTTTCCTGTCTGTCATGTCAAGTTAGCTGTTAGGTGTCATAAAATCATTGGGAAAGGGTAAGTTGGATACCATTAAAGTCATTGAGGGATAAGATCAAGGTACATGCTTAGGTCTGAATTCATCATCACCATTTTAGGCATGTATGGCTCATCATTGTGTTATGAGTGGAAATCAAACTTCAAAATATTTCCTAATTCATTCATTTCTCATTATTCATTCCTTCTTCGCGTGATATTGAGCTCTGGAGAGCTATTGCATTGAGACAAAGCTATGGCTGGTGTTTTTAAAGGTTTACAAGGATAACTGATCAAGCGAGGCTGAGAACTATCAAGCAAGGTTGAGAAGGCATTAAAGAAGCCATGGCAGAAAAAAGAAGGACAAATAAGGGTGGCCAATGTCTAAGATATGAACCAGTAGATATGAATCTGATCAATGAAGACCCAACAGCTGTAGAAGTCCTTAGAAGGACAGGGCACTTATAGTTTTTTGAAATATTACAAGGCTTCCATGTACAGGCTTCCAAAGAATTTTCTTTAAACTTCAATGGAACAACTACCAAAGTGGAGATGCTTAATCTTTCCATTACACCAGAGGTCATTGCAACAGCAACAGGGATTCCAAGGGGACAAGAGAACTGGTTCAAAGGGTTGAAATTCAACATGGAGCAGTGCAAAGATTTTATGAAGCCATAAAATAGTGAAATGGACCTTACTAATGCCATTCTAAGGAGCTGCATGAAGGATAACTACTCAAAGTTGTTGCTCATCATCCAAAAATATTTTACTTGTGAAGGGAGATACCATAAAGTCTACTCTTACCATTTCAATCTACTCCTACACTTTACTAGTAAGGTATCTCTTGATCTTCCTTTCTATTTACACGGAAGTTTATAAAAAATGGCAGATAAGGTCCAAGCAAAATCTGAAGGAAGCGAGACTTCATTGTTTCATCATGGTTTAATTAAACTACTGGTTTTAGATGAGCTCCAAAGACTAGGCAGAGACTGGTCTTATTTTTTGTTTGTTAGTGGTTTTGAGTTGGATACTCTTACTCTTACAAGAACTCCTAAACCTAGGAGTATCCCATCACCCTTAGTGGCAGAACCAAGTGAACCAGCAAGAGCAGAACCAAGTAAACCAACAAGAGTTGAACCAAGTGAAACAGTCATGATAGAAACAGAGAAATTGTAGAGTTTTGATACACCCAATTTCCCACCTGTAAAACAAAAATCAAAAGTGGTCAAACCTGCAAAACAAAAACAAGTTGTGAGTAAACAAGGAACCAAAAGAATGACAAGGAGTCAAACAATGGTTTTAGAAGACAAAACAGTGACTTTAGAAGAGAGAGCAATAGCTAAAGGAAATATAGAAGACATACTACATGCCATTGACATAGAAGAGACTCTTATAGTCCAGGATGAGGATATAGAGGAAGGTGGACAGAAACTAAAGAAATCCAAATCTGCAAAGAAACTAGAATTTAAAGGAGAAGATGTAGGTTTTATGTTCCAGGCAAGAAATCCCATGACAAGGCGTGCTAGAAAAATTTTGGAGAGTAGTAAAGAAGTTCATCCAGTTACTGATACTATCAAGTCACCACAAGACATCATTGATCTTTCATCACCTGCAGAGAAAGATTCAGTTAGCAAGTCAAACAAAGGAAAGGAGAAAGTAATGGAAAAAATAGAGTTTGAACTCCTTGAAGAACAGTTGAAGTTGGCCAATCATGAGATTGTTGTTATGAAGAAAGAAGTAAGAAAACACAATGTCTAGAAATTTCAATTTGAAAATATGAAAGAGATTTGGGAAGAGCAGGTTGACAGTGTTTCCAAGACCCTAGATAATACACAACAGTTTATCAAATGGACCATGCCATTGAGGAAGAAAGTGAAACATGTTAGTAAAATGAACTTGCATCTGAAATATACTAATAGGAAGTTGAAGGATCGGGTTAAAGACCTCCAGGAACAACTTGAACTAATCCATGAGGAGTTGGAGAAAAAAGGCCTTAAAATGACATTAGTTGAGGAACCAATTGCTCAACTCATCATCAATGAGGAAGAAACACCTCAAGATTCATATTTTAAGCTGATTTATGATTTTAAAGGTCAGTGGTATGTTAGAAACTAAGTTTTTACACTTGGAAAGTTTATTTTTGAGGTTACACAGAAAGCTGGAATTTTCATTGTTTTCAGCAGTTTCATAGGCATTCCTAGGCTTGAAAACCAGGAAAACGCTATGAAACTACTGTAGCTTTATTTTTTGCATTTTGAACCATTTTTGGGAGCTTCCAAGAGGTGAAAATGGTATGGAATATGTGCCAAGGCATAAGGAATACAGTGCAGGAGGAAAGAACCAGAAACGTTGATAGAAAAAGGCATTTTTGTAACGCTATGAAAGTACGCTACGAAACTGTCATACTTTCGTAGCATACTGTTTTGAAGCTTTATGAATAGTTTTTTGTGAAGTTATGCATATTTGGACACTTTCAAAGTTTCAATGGATTATTTCATCTATAATCCAAGACTTGAAGATCACGAGAAGAAGCCAACTCATCGGCCAAACCATTCATTGAAGATAAGGACCAGTTTCCTTAAAAATAGGGTTTGTTTCCAGTTTTAGAGGAGGTCAATTAATATGTAATGTAGTGATGAGTCCCATCACACCCTATTCAAACATGTGAAGGAACAGTTGTCAAATATGTAACTGTTTTAGGAGATAAGGTTGTTAATGTAATAATGAATAGTTTGAGTTTTATTAGGAAAAGGACTGTCAAGTAGAATAACTGTCATTTTCTCATTAAAATAGATGTTTTATTGTTATGAAAGGTGACACTAGAGAAAGTTCGATGAATCTAGCCAGGAGGCAGATCATCTCATCTTGTAACAAGTCTATTAAAGGGCAGAAATTCAAATTTTTCAAGGGTTGGAGATTTCTTGGCAATACTGCAGCTGTATGTAAATTGATTGTTTTCAGTAATACAAAGACTTGTTTCTTGTCCAACCTGAGATTTTGATTGCGTTTTTAGTGTTTATCTGATCTATATTTTCTATGTGTACCATTTGTAGTGGTTTTCATCTTTAATACTCATAATTCATTCATGTAATGCTCTGACATCCTTTATAGATGAATTGACTGTGTTATTTTTTGTTTCATGTGTGCTTACCTTTGCTAAAAAATCCTACCTTCATCAGCTTCCATGTCAAGTGAACTTACTACTGAATCACTAAACTGTTGACTCCATAATCCCAATGTTTGCAGACTTATGCTCTTTTCAACCTATACGCATCACAGGAAAGTTATTTTCCAAGTAGAGTTAGCCATCTATATTCATCTTTATTCAATATGATTAATCCCTTTGAGAGAGCCCTCTCGGATTGAAGAGGCTAAGATTCAGTTTCAATATTGGTTTGAAACAGTTACATGAAGTTTTCTGTTTATCAGCCAATCAGGTGCAATTTTGTGATAACAAAGACGATTTTCACTTTCACTATCCCAAATGAAAATTTTAAAACATAAAATATCTTTACTTTTACTATGATTCACTTATATGATCTTTTGCTTTCTCTTCTTTTGAATGATCTAATGCACCTAAATGCACTGCTTTAGTTTTCAATTAGTAAAAAATGTGATCTATTTTCAATAATGAATTTAAAAAAACAGCTTTTCATGCAAGTAATCTAATGCACTTAACTCAAAGAAGATTTTTTAAACGAAAACTAATTAAATGCAAGAGCCAATTTCTTATGAATGCAAAAGAACCACTATTGTTCCATTAACATAAATTCGATATTCTTCAAATCGTACAAGAAGTAAACGCAACTTCCAATCGATTCAAAATGTGAAAGACTCAATCAAAAATATCACTTTACCAGTTTAAGTATGTGGCAAAGTTTTTGCATTCCACCAAGAAACTGAAAGAAATCAATTAAGACTTGACACAAGAAAAATAAGGGAAGAACTTTAAGGATAAAAGCACACTAAAGTTTCCAGTAGAGATTCTAAAATTTTCCACATTCAAGGACCAACACAGACTCCTGATTGGCACCAGAGGTCTGCAACATGATTGTTTCAGGTAAAAAACATGTTGCCAGTGCAAGTATAACTAATAAAAAACATGTTGATGGAGTTAAATGGGGGAAAACAAGCAAATATCAAGGATAAACTCTAGATATGATACCCCATGACACCTCCCAATAAGAGTAAATACTGAAAACCAATCTAATCAAAGGGTCATTCAATGGTTGGCCAAACTAAACAAGAAGGAAAAATACAATAGAAGGACTAAAAAGGTTATAGGCTCCCTAGTGGATTTACCATTTTGTTAACCAAGAAATCCCTTCTACGAATATAATCGATCCCTCTAGCCCAATGATTGGGTCTAGTAACAAACAGAACAAAATAAAGTAAACTTTCATAGTTTAAATCAAAGTGGTATGAGAGAGGAAGATGGCCTACCTCACTCCTATGTGGTTTCTTGTTGATATTGATCCCGAACTACTTACTTCCAAGCTCACTCCTTACTATTCCTTCACATATGAATACCCGAAAGAGAGATAAAATGAAGAAAAACAAAGAAAGAATAATATATTTCATTCTAATGTAAACCATATGAAATATCAATGAGCATCATACTAACAAAGTGATCATAATCAATATTATGGAAAGTAAAACATGTTTTGTATTATTAATGAATAAAATAAGGAAGCTTACAACTAGTGCCTTGATGTTGGAGGTTTCCTTCAGGACGAGATTCCAACTCCAATCCCAAGACTTTAAGCACTCCTTCTCCTTAGAATTTTGACAATGTTTAGGCACATTCGAGCACTAGAAAGGCAGCCAAAAATGACCAACCATTTGGGGAAACATGACACTCATTTATAGTGAAGCTGGAGAAGATATGGATCCACAAATGAGGGAGGAAAGTCCTTATCTCAAAGAGGAGGTTTCTTAAATATAGGAACAAAGGTTAAAAGTGGGATAATTCGAGCATATCCTCAACCAATAAGTACCAGACTTCAGTTCTCGATATTTCTAAAGGAATAATCTTCTGCTCCATTTTTTGAGAACCTGCCTGAAGAGGACCAATGAAAATTTTAAGTATAATTCCCATGCTGCCAGTGATGCTTAAAAGTTGCACACAAGGTGACAAGCATGAGGGAATACAAGGTAGAACCATGTTGGGGATGAAAATTAGGGTTTTTACAATATTTCTCCATAATTTTTGTAATGCATTGGTTCTCCATTTCTTCAGGGATGTTTTTAGCATGTTATTCATGGTGAACATGTTTTCATAGATTTTTTCGCTTTGTAACATTTGTGGCATGAGTGACAAAAATACAACACTTTGGATAAGGAATAGGGAATGCGAAAAAATATTGTGTAACAAGTGGTCCTTGTCTCTACAATTCTGAGAAACTCTGAAGAATCACTGCATTGACTTCTGCATGTTTATCTAGTGTCTGTTTGATTTTGTCATTATCTACTTTGCAACCCGTTATTTCTTCATTCAAATGCCTCAATGTGTCTTATAATTGAGAAGAGTTCCCAACACCATGATGCTCATCTGATTCATAAGGAGAATCTCTGTAGTCTACCATCTTGATAGTCATCTTGATATCTTCTTTCAAGGCATACTATGTCAGCTAAACCAAATCATAAAAAAACCAACGTACCTCAGTATAATTCAGGGAGGATATCTCATCTACAATACTGACCAAATTAGCACAATACATATATAAACATAATCATAATGACATATAGATATCATCCTAACCATAATCCAGTCATCAATGCATGACTATATCAACCACACATCATGACCTCATGCATGACAACTACAACCATATAAATGTATGCACGAAACATACAAACATCGAAATGCATAAACAATGCTTAACCAACCATACACCCATGATGACACATTCCACAAAAACCCTATCAATTTTCGTATGGAAACACCACTGCAACCATGAACACCACCATGTATATGCAACAAGAACATGGATCATAAGTATAAGGAACACATATGTAACTGACATGAATCCATGGCCAACACAATGCCCATCCATTCCAAGGGGTGAATCATGCTCTGATACCACTCTATAACACCATCCTCCCACATTTAACCAATTTAATCGGTTCTTTGGGGTAAACATGTGATGAGAGGATACTATGATCTGATTCAACCTCCTAGGTCACCTTAAAGAAGTGGAGCCGATAAAACACAACCAAACATATTATCCACACATCAAACAAAACCTCTAGGAGCTACCCCACCTTTCCAGGTGATAAACCCCCGAGGAAACTCAACAATTCAATCTCCTAGAGTCCCAGTCACTCCCTTGCCAAGCGCTTCAAGTGATTGTGGGTCCCAGTCACTCCCATGAGCCCGCCTGAGTGTGCATGTGGCCTTTTTATGCTAGTGCTATGCCAGCGAATACGAGATTTAAGGTTGAATTCCAGGGCTAGCACCCAATCACTGACCAGAAATTCACGAAATTTACATAAATGAAATGAGACATAAATACAATGATTCCAATTCCAAATATTGAACAAAGCCTTGACCGGACCCCTACTATCCATGACAGGAATTTCTTCAAACATGTCACAAATATTCATTCTACAGGTTTAAACAATAGATCTTGTTATCACTCTAATAATTCTCCAAGTTGTGAGATTTTGATTTATAGTTTAAATATTATTAGAGGTAACCACAAACCTACTTTTAAACTCTAGGATCTAGCCTTCCTAGGGTTCAGAGAGGGCTCTCTCTATAAGATTTAAATTTTTTTTAATGTTTGATTTTAGGCTAGTTATAAGGGAAATTTGGTTTTAAGATTTGGTTTGGTTTGGTGGGAAAATCACTTAAAGAGATGGATAGAAATAGATCTGGTTTTCCATTGGGAAAAAGGAGTCAATATGTCAAGCAGACAGCTCAAGATCAAGATCAAAAGACAAATATTTTTAGGGCAAGATAGACAAGTCACTAAAGATCTTTGAAGGCTGATTGGTGAAGTGGATTGATCAGGATAAAGAGCAATTCAGGATTATTTGATCCGAATAAGGAAGGAGAAGAAAGAGGTCATTCAAAAGAGGGAGAAATTAAGGGTTCCCTACTCTGGAAATCAGCAGAAAACATATAAATGACAAATAGTTAAAGATATAGTGTTTTTAACAAATTCTGTAATAATATTCCTAATTTACCATTCAAATTTAGAACACATATATGGATGCATGTAAAACATAAGAAGATAAACAATGACAGTAGAAAGTACTTCACTTCAATGGCTCATCACATGAATCTTGAAATATGATGGTTTATGGTTTTGATAAAGTCTGCTACTTGAACTTGCTACAAGAAACCCTTCAGATACAGAAAAAATGACTATATAAATCTTCAGCAATTTATTCCACAAGAATACTTCAAAGAATGAAGTATTTATAAAAAAATGTTTACAAAATATCCTAGAATACTCATAGGATTTTTATAAGGAAAATAAAATATCTTTTACAAAAATATAGTGACAGCTGCTTAACAACTGGCAAGCTATCCTATTTATCCAAATAAAATAGCAATGTTGTTTGGATTGGGTGTAGCTAGCTGCTTTGTTGTCTTCAACACTGGAAAAAATCTTTTAATCTATTTTGAAAATCTATCCTCTCATCTGATACTCTTTCATCTGATACACTTTATCTCTGATACTCTTTCATCTGCTTGAGGACTGTTTTACTACTGTAAATTATGTTTTTACTATGTAAAAACAACAGTATGTAATTTATCCTCTTCCACTGTAAAACTGTCTTTTACAGCAAATCAGTAAGTTTCTGCCAAAATTCTTCATTGGGTAATTTGATCTTGGTAAGTTTCCTGTAATTTTCATAAGCCTATGTGTACCTAAAAAATGTTGGTCTGACCACAAAGAGATTGTTTATCTCATGTTGCAAATAGAACAAATCTTCAATTCTTTTGTGCAACACTTTGCATGTAGGTACTCCATGCTAATCTGCCTTTTTTACCTATTCATTGGCAAAATCTCTGATTTTCTTGTTTCAATCCTCTTGCTTCATTAATTTTTCATTTAGAACAGGAATGTTTGGCAAGCCTTTTTGCCTCAATATATCAAATTTTACCATAAATCTAGTTATTGCCAAATCCATGTTTTGGCACTTTTCTTCAAGCTGCTTGATCAATTTTTTCTTTGTAATTACCTTTCTCACCTCAAGAATTGTTTCAGTTCTATCAGTTATGCCTATCTCATCCAATTATTGTTTGTTCTTAGTGTTGAGAAACTTGATTATTTCTTGGGCCTCTTCAGGTTTGGCACCAAAATCTTCCTTTGTCTTCACAATTTCCTCTTTGGTTTCTTTAACCAAGTCTTTATGTTCATAAATGACTTGAATGGAAGGCCAAGTGTCATTGATTGACTCAAAGATCTTGGACCACAATTGATTTTTTATGAAAGTCATTGGTTCCTTTAAAGTTAATTCTGCTTCAACTTTTTTCAACTATTCAGTTGCCCTTTTGGCTTTCTGCTCCTCACTTTTAGCATTGATTTGAACTAATTTCTTGGCATCTTCTAAGTTTTTAATTTGTTCTTTCAACTTGTTGATTTAATTACTCTGTATAGAAATCTCTTCCATAGCTTTTATGAGCTTGATGGCTTCATCTATTTGCTGCACTACTGATGTAGATGATTCTGTAGCAGAGGTAGTAGAAGATGTCATTAGCACAATTGTTGCCAATGGGGCTTTTGGTGCTAATTCCTCTGCTAAGTTTGATCGAACTGATGTAGTTACCATAGGGATGACTATGGGAGGAGCACTCTCAGTTATTGTTGCTTCTTTCTCTTGGACAAGCTTGTCCATTTCTATCTCCATTTCCTTAATCTGTGTTGTCATTTGAAGAATGAGACTCATCATCTCATCTTTCTGATTTGCCTCCTGTAGAATCTCTTTAGACTGTGGATTTTCTGTTGGAGGAAGCTTCAATTTTTTTCTAAGTGCTACTATGTCGGAATTTTTCTTCTTTATCATCTCTTTTGCAGCCTTTACATTTGCTGGGTCATACCCTACTTCAATTACCAATTCTTCTAAGGACTTAATTCTAGTGGCCTTGATAAGAGAAGAAGCTTTTTCAATCCTTATTTGAACTCTCAAATTGGTTATAGTGTACTGAAGCTTCTGGGTACTCACTGCCTTGGTACTCATAGTAGAATAGAGCATTTCAGAGCTTTGCTTATGAAACTCAATTTGATCTAAAGGATGAATGTTATAAACTGGTACTTCCAAGTCAACTTTCTTGTAGTCTGCTAATGTTGTGGACTTAGGTGATGTTGGTTGTAGTATTGTCATAAGAAATTTCGTGTTGCTGTAATAAAATGTTGATAATAATCTGTTTTGACTTCCTATAGTTTTCTTTAGATACTGTGAATAAATTTTATTCTTTAACTCTTCATTCTTAGTCTTGATTTCCTTGTATTTCTCTTTGATATCCAAACCTATAATTTTTTCTTGCTGTGATGAGGACGCCTCCATGTTTTGTTGTCTTTCAATCATTTGAGTGTCTGGAGTATCCTTTTCCTGCTCATTTAGAATAAATGTACCAGCATCTATGTTCTTCTCTGTGTTTTCTTCTTCTAAAATCTCAGTTGTTTCTTTTTCCTTGTTCACTGGATTGAGCTTAGGCTTCTTATTATATCTAATTTTAAACCTAGTCTCTGTTTTGTTTTAGCAATATAGGTACCTTCTTCCCTTATTCTTTTAGTAGCTTTATCTTCCTGATTTACAGTTTTTGAGGTATGACTAGTATCACCCAGTTTAACTGTTTCTACCAATGTATTTTCCAGCCAATTTGCTTGATTAGAAAACTGTTCAATCTCTGGCATTTTATCATTGATATAAGGGGTCAATTTACATTTTACCCTTATTTTACTGAGTATTCCCTGAGGATCATAATTCCATCAGCAACTTTCTTCAAATTTGTATTCCAGCAACTATTTTGGTGCCTCTGTACTTGCATCCCTGTGATTGAAAATGAAAGGTCCTACCTGGTTCTTTAACTTGAATTGAATCCTTTTTTTGGTAGCCAAGAAGTTGATAGAATCTGAATTTAGTATTTTCCTTATGTACTATAAGGCAAAAACTCTCATTGGTATTTTGGTAGTTTTTAGGGTAAAAGATTTGACCCAAAAACTTTCATCTCTATATGATTTTGGTAAAGGTACCAATCTCCAATTCTACTTTGTTCTGACAGCTGTAATACTTTCTTTATCTCATTACTGACTCTTGGTTGTACACTGTTTGTCAACATGTTTATCAATGGATGAACAAAACAATCTATGAAATCCACATAAGTGAATTCTGTTGATTCTTTCCTGATTAGAGATGTCCAAAAGATGACTGATAGTGGATTCCCTTCTACATCCAATTTCTGAAGGTTTATAGGAAATTTATCTGCTTGGAAATAAAGGAACATGTGAAAGAGGAAGGATGAATATCTAAAAACTCCTTCAGTGGGAAATTTCACAAGCTGGTCATGGATATTATCAGCTACGTATTCAACATAGTTATAGATGACAGATGGAGGTTGACCAGGCACAAAGGTAGATAGAAAACCAAGAATTGACTCATAATTATGCTCATCAGTAAACTAACCTAGGATAAAGGATAACATAGAAATGACATGCCTTGACCCTTCAGGAAATTTGGAAGTAGAATAGGGAAGGTTTATCTTTGGGATTTCAACATATGCAGGCATGAAATTTTGGAAAATTTGAAATCTCTTTGGAAAATCTAACCGAATATAGAACTTTGTGAGTGCTTCTATGGATAATGGGACTGCATTGGGATCTGGTTTCAACTAAAGCATCATGTTTATAGACTCTACAGTAATAGTGAACAACACTTCTTTGTTAGCATCAACCGTAGCTCTTTGGTCAGGTGAATAATAGGTTTGACACAACCTAATGACTTCTAGACAATGATGAGTATGTGGGACTATATATTTGGGTATATTTAACTCCCAAATCTGAACTTCATCTCCCTGATCTAATGATTTTTCTAGACTCCAGTAGTGGAGTTCTAAAATATTTAATTTTATCACTGGATCAGTTATTTTTTAATCAACATCAGCTAGGGGTGTATGCTCCACATCTACAACAGGAGGTTGTAGAGGATTTATAACATCGGTGGTTTTTGAAGCTATTACTGGGTTTAATTTTGACACTTTTAGCCTTCTGGATGTTTAAAACTCTGTATCTGGGCTTTTTGTACTCTTCTGTAAGCTTAAACTGTTTTACAGAAGGTATTTTTGACTTTGACAGAGGTCTTCTGAACAGCAAAGGGTATAATCAAGCTTTCTTTTGGTTAAAATTTTCAATTTGGTTTCATACTTGGTCTTCAAACTCTTTACAGATTCAAAAAATGTAAAACAAGGGTTTCTCTACTCTTTTTTGGATAAACTAGACTAAAACACAGTTTTATTCATGTATAGAGGGTTCTGATTATCTGTAAAAGGGTTTTTTGGATAAATTTGGAGTTCTTTAAAGTCTGCAAAAGCTAACAATTCCTCAATTTCATTTTAATACTAGAGATAGTATCAAAACAAAAATTTTATCAGGGTTTCACAGTAAATACGTTCTCTGAGGTTAAATATAGGTCTTTCTGTGGGAAAAATAGGCATTACAAGGTTCGAATTGATAGAAACAGCTTTTTTTTATGACGAGGAGGTTACTTTTTTTGAAGAATACTTGTTTTTTTTTCGGTATTTGGTCTTTAAACTGGGTTTCTGAGGCTTCGGAAGGCTTTTGGAAGCTGTTGCAGTCCTTGGATGTATATTTGAGGCTTCAAGCGGTCTAGGCAGCAATTTCTTAATATATCTCTGGTTATTTGGGCACAAAGACAAGGCAAATGGTGTTTTTCTTCAGTCGGAAGTGAGTAATATGCAAAAAAACTCAGAAAAATTTAAAACTGAGCATATTTGCAGCTTTAAAGAGTTTTTAGGTTTAAATAGGTTCTGCATTGAATGCAGGTCAAGTCGGACTGAAGGTGGTTTTGGCGTCGGGAGGAGAAAACCATCAGTGGTTATCGCACGATGAGAAATTGGTAAGTGGTTTATTTGGATCGAATGCGATCCAATCTCTTATCGTCGTGTGGAGGGGAGTGAGTGTGACGAAACTGCCAATTTCGCAAGTTTCAAATTGATTATTCTCGACGCTATTGAAATTGTGATATTGAACATGGATTGTCGGATCTGGGTGAAGCGATGTGAATGGCTACGATGGAGCGAAAGATTTGCTCAGCATATGGGGCATGGGGCCCGAGGGTTTATATGTGGCAGGGTCAGGCTAATACGTTTAAACATAGTTGAAACGTATAAACTAATGTTGTAAGCGGGTAAGTGAACTGTGGTTTTACACAGCAAATGAGGAGTTTATATGTGTATTGTGACTTTTAAGCGGGGGATATTTATATAATATGTAATCTATTTTAATCTATAGGGGCAAGCGGGATAATATTTCACGTGGATTAATAGGACCATAGGTTAAAATTAATAAGTGGGTTTGGGGTATTTAAAATAAAGGAATTAATATATATACGGGAAGGGGTAGTTATAAGGGAATTAATACATTATATTAAAGTTAATATGAAATGAATATGATGTGGGCGAAAATACATATAATATCAACTAATAAAAGTGTAAAATTGGCTTTTGAGCACAATAATGGTCGCATTTTAAACATTTACACATAATACTTAGGATAAATTGTATTTTGTGGGTTTTTTGAGTGTTTTTGCATCAAATAAAATTAGTTAAAGGGAATTTTTTACTTTCCCTAAGACAAAGTGTTTTAACTTAGGAAAATGGAATAATGTTGAGGAAAAGGGGGATTTTGAAGGGAATTCAATACTTATTACCATTTAGTTATTAAGCCTTGGGTCCGGTCCCAACAAAATTCAGAGAAATGCTCTGAGCCTTTTTAACTGAAGGTTTTGAATACTGAATACTTTGAGGGGAGGCGAAATTAGTAATTTTTTCCAAATGAAGTTTTATTACATGCCTTGTACAACTTCTTTCTACTAACCCATCATTATTCTAACATTTTTTCATTATTTTCATGGGTGCATTTAAGCTTGTAACCCTTAATCCATTTTTTTTTAAAGCATAAAACTATCTAATTCTAACCTTATTTCATCCGAGGGCTCATATTTATTCTCTAACTATCTACTGATTTGTCAAGTTTAAATTGTTTGACAGATCTTTATTCTCTATCTATAAACATAAAATTCAAAGCATGAAAAGTTGATATTAAACTATTTAACTCATCATGGATTATGGCATTTTGAACAAGCTGCACACAATCATTATTTTTGCAGTAAAAGTAAAAAGTAGTGGCATTTTGACTTGCATCACTTTCATGTCTTATTCTTATCTATTTTTTGTATTTGGGGTCCATTTTTATTCTTTTTGATCTTTTCTTTCAAGTCATTTTATCTTTCTTTTAGGACTTTTACCCTCTTTTCATTTTTTTTTTTTTTCAAATATGGGAAAACAGCTTGCAGAAAACAAGGTATGTACATATTTACAAGACTAATCATAGTCAATTCAAAAATTATGAATCCTATTATTATAGGACCCTAACAATGGCTCCACATGGGGATGGCATTTCCCGGCGAAATGTCAAGAACTTTAATATTAGTAACCTTTGAATTTTGACTGTGCTCACCTTGTAGATGTTATATGATCTCTGCAATTGTTCATACTTATGATATTTTACCTTTCAAAGCTTAGGGCCTTCTCTTTGGGCTCCAACTTTGATAGGAAAACATCCAATCCAATCTAAAATCTTGCAATGTTATGTACAATGGATAAAGTAAACAAAAATTAACTATTGGTTATTTCTGAAGAGTAGTAGTGCTTCAACATTCTCCCATTAACAGGTCCACCTAGCAGATCTGACCCATCCATTTCTTTCAAAAAGAAATAATTGTTACCTTTGTAACCATAAATAACATAAGGTCATTTCCATAGGAAATAAAATTTCCCATGTTTCCCTTTTTCTTCTCTCCTTGAATCGCATTTTAACACTTTTTCACCAATGTAGAAATCATCTTCTTTACTCTTTCCGTCAAAAATTTTCTTTATCTTGTCTTGGATAACTTGAGACTTAAGATAAACCTCTTCTCTTATTTGCTACAAGTGAATGGTTTGATTAATCCTTCTTTGAATGTCATTAGTCTCAACTTGTAACTCTTGGATTATCTTAATTACTAGTACTCCTAAGGAAGATGAGAAAACAACATCCAGTCCATAAACATGCTGGTAAGGGGATGTACCAATAGATTTTTTGGTTGTAAGTCTATATTCCCATAAAGCATTAACTAACCTCTTGTTCCAAGTCTTCTTGTTATCTTCTAGTAATTTCTTGATAATTTTCACAAGGCTCTTATTGGGAGATTCAGCAAGGCCATTACCTTGAGGGTAATATGCATTACAATGGCCAAGGGTAATGTGGTATTTATGGAAAAATTCAATCATATTTTTGGATTTGAATGCAAATGCATTTTCGGTGATAATATTTTGAGGACATCCAAATCTTGAAAGTATGTTGCATTCTAAAAACGAGATAATGATAGTGTCAGTGGCTTGCCTAGAAGGTATGGCTTCAATCCACTTAGTAAAATAATCAGTGGCTGTCAGAATCCACTTATGTTGGGCTGATGATGGAGGGTGAATTTCACCAATGAAGTTAAGACCCCATTTTTGAAATGCATTTTTGTTGAGATGGGTCTTAAGGGCGGGGGTAACAACTTTTTATTTCCCACAAATATTTGACACTTGTGACAAGAGGTCACATACTTCTTTACATCTGCAAACAAAGTAGGCCAGTAAAAACCAGCTCTCAGGATTTTGTCTACAGTAGTCTTCCAGTAGAGATGTCCTCCACGGTCACCTACATGAAATTCTTCTAAAACTTTGTTAGCTTCTTCTTTAAGCAAAAAATTTAGTAAAATTCCACTATGATATTTCCAAAAAAGTACATTGTCTAAGATACAAAATCTTACTGCCTTCAATTTTAAGAATCTAGCTTTTGTTCTTGATAATCCAGGAGGAGCTTGTAAATTTAGTAATACAAATACAATATCTACATACCATGGTGAGTCTGAAAAGGCTTCACTAATATCTGGAGTCATCATCTCTTCCTGATCATATACTTGGGCAATAAAATTAATGTTTAAAACATGACAATTTAATTCAACCACGAGTTTGGCTAAACCTTGACCTTTTATAAGTTTAGTGGGTTTTATTTCTATGTCATATTCCAAAATTGTGGCAATCCACTTGCCTCTTTTACCATCAGGACCAATCTATGTTAGAATATCCTTTACAACTGCATTTGGAACATAGGCAATGATGTGTGAGTAAATAATGTACACTCTAAAGTCTTTAATGGCTTTTACCAAAGCTAGGGCCTATTTCTCCATGATATTGTACTTTAAAGTGGCATCTTTGAGTGTTTTTATGAAGAAAGCAATGGGCTGCTCATAGCCCTGGTCATTTTTCTCCAGTAAAACTGCAGCAATAGTGTGTTCTGAAGCAAAAGAGAAGACAGTAAAATCTTTCTCAAAATCAAGACTTATAAGGGCTACAGTTTTTGTTAAAGCTTGTTTAATTGATTCAAAAGATTGCTTAGCTTCAATAGTACATTTAAGTATTGAGTCATTTTTAAGAATATTGTTAAGCTCTCTGATTATTTCAGCTATATTTGAGATTAATCTTCTAAGGAAGTTAATTTTACCTAGAAAATATTGTAACCCTTTAATGTTCCTAGGACGACTAATGTTAAGGATGGCCTCTATTCTGGCAGGGTCTATTCTAATTCCTTCTTTAAATATTATGTGTCCAAGTAGCTTACCTTCTCCTAATCAAAATAAATTTTTCTTAGGGTTTAGAGAGATGCCAAATTTCCTTCATTTAAGAAAGACTTTCCTGAGATGATCCAAGTGTTCATAATCAGTCTTTGAGAAAACAGTAATGTCATCTAAATAAATTACTAATAATTCATGAATTTTCTTTGCAAAGACTATATCCATAGCTCTTTGAAAAGTGGCTCCTGCATTCATTAACCCAAAAGGAATTTTTACATAAATAAAAGTGCCCCATGGAGTAGTAAAAGTAGTTTTGGCTTGATCCTCTGGTTGGACTAAAATTTGGTTGTACCCTGAAAAACCATCTAAAAGTGAAATCCTAGAAGAACCAACTACCCTTTGTAAAATGTGATCCATCTTCGGTAAAGGGTAATTATCTTTTAAAGATATTTTATTTAAATTTCTAAAATCAACACATAATATAATTTCTCCTATCTTTTTCCTAGTGGGAACTAGATTAGAAACCTAATCGGAATATCTGATTGGTGCAATTATTTGGGCATCATACATTCTTTTTACCTCTTTTTCAATTAAAGGCATCAAAACAGGATTTATCCTTCTTAACTTTTTTTTAAAAGGTTTTTGGTATTCTTTTATAGGGATTTTATGATGTATTATACTGGTGTCATAGGATTTTAGGTCCTCATAACTCCAAGCAAAAACATCTTGAAATTCCTTAAAAAGAGCTATGTATTTTTCTTTTTCTTGCTGAGGTAAAGATTTGGAAAGTTTAATCATCTTCAGTTTTAACTCTGTACCAATGTTACATTCCTCAATATCAGATCTAAGTGGCTCCATTTTGGGTTTTCTTGCAACATCATTTGAGTTAAATAAATCTTCTAAAGGAGTTAAGCCTTTTGGTAAAAAAATATCTTTTAAGTTCAAAATATCAGATTCATCATCAATTATCTCTTCAATTTCTAATTTCTCTAAGTTATCTATGTCTGATTGGCTAAATTTAGTAGGTTTTTCAAACTTTACTTTATTTACATCTGTGTTATTCAAATCAATTTCACTATCTAAATTCTGATCTAATGTACAGTTTGTGTTTATTTTACAATTATGAAATTCACCTACATTTTTCATAAAATGGTAAATCTGTTGATATTGTGAGAAAATTTTCCAATATTTAAGATTATCTGGAATTATTGGTCTTTGTTTGACTTCTGCAGTATACCTATGATTTGGCTGAAATGGTAGATTACAGGTACTAGCAAAAGTTGCTAGGGAGTGAGCCTGTATGTTCTGTTTTCTTGGTATTGCAGAAAAATTACATTCCAATAGTTCATCTATCAAATCTAACACAGTTTCTCTATATCGGCTTAACCTTGGATTATAAACAGAATAGTCTCCATTTATTTGTTTTACAATCAACTATGAGTCTCCCATAATTGATGCTCTCTTACCTCCTAAATTTATGATAATCTGAAGTCCTAAAATGAGAGCTTCATATTCAGCCATATTATTGGTACATTTAAAATTCAGTCTGAAAGCATGGCCTTCTGCATGATTATTTTCCATATTAGTTATCCAAACTCTTTCTTCTGCTCCTAGTTTATTGACTGAACCATCAAAATATAAAGGCCATAATGATTCATAAAATATATTTTCACTGTTTGGTGTTCTGTTTTTGTCTTTTAGTTCATCTTTAATTTCATTATCAGTTTCAGAGTTACATAAGATGAATAAATCTAGGTCAGTATTTTTAGTGTAAAATGGGTAATTTCTTGGTCTTTCTACGCTACTCACCATATATTTCATTAATGTTTCCCTATAGAGTTTCTTTGTCTGTCCAAAAACTGATATGGTAGCATATGACATGTCTAATTGTAGAGATCCCTGTAATTTGGCTCCCCGTGAGCGAGATAAGAGCATTCCATATTTGGGTGGGATAGCATCAACTACAATGTCCATGAGTATGCTTTTTCCAGGATATTGAGCTAGTGTGACACACAAATCTTTAATCAATCCTAAACATTTCACTTTGTTCGAATCAAATGAAAAGAGATCTTTGTAAGGCCTAGTGATATCTAAATTCAGGGTTTCCATTATTGCTTTTAGCATTAGATTGTGTGAAGCCCCTAAATATAAAATTGCATTGTGTAATATTTGGTCATGAACAGTTAAGCTAATGTAAAACGGTGGAACTGCTCCATCTTGGTATTTTCCATTAACATCAGGACCAAAAATCAACTCTGGTTGATCATCATTTAAGTTTACTAAGTCTTCTCCATCATTCATGTTTGAGGTTTTAGTGATAGTTGTTTTGTACAAATCATGTTTTACCAATTCTATCAAAGGAATTGGTATATTTAATTTTGTAATTTCAGCTTGTATATTAAATGAAGGTTGTGATTTACTAAGCTAATTTTTTAATTTTTTTTTGTAACAGTGTCGGTTGCTATTTTGTATTTCAAAAAAGAGAAGGATAAGGTTCCTTGCTACAAAGTAGAGTTTTGCAGAGCAGCTGAGAAGGTAACTACAACAAAATGTTACATCTTCTTTGCTTCTGCAATTTAGAAAGTACTGAAAAGTAGATAATGCATATATGCGGACAAACTGGGAGAGCAGAAAGATAAACTTAAAAGACATGCTTTAAGAGGAGAAAAAACCAGTCGATGCTTATATGGTGCCTAGTTGAGGCATCCGCGTTACACTCATTGCCTGATTTTCATGCATTGTTAGAACTGGATCTGGAAGCTGAGCATTTCTCGATCATGTATTTGAGGATCTGAACTGATTCTTCAGCATGTGCACGCCAGTTGGCGAGGGTGTCAAACTACTGCTGTAGAGAAGTTACTTTATGGAGGAAAACTTTCACATCTACTTGTTTCCTTTCATCCAAGATTTTCACATCTGTTTGGTGCTTTTCATCGATAATCTTCTGGTGAGCACGGATCTGCTCTAGCTCGGCCTGCAAGTCTGCACAGTGGAAACAATCCTCACTATGAGCCATGAAGAGGGGAGGGAGGGTAGAGAGGGGAGGGGAATAAAGGGGAGGGAAGGAACAACACAAGACCTGGAGCAGGGGCAGGAGGAGAGCAATATGGAAGGATATGGAAAGAGTAGCAATGGGAACGGGGTCTAGAAGGCAAGCACGAGAGGGGGAGGTTAAAGCGCTGCTCTGTGGGCGCAACAGGAAGAATGCAACGACAACACAACATAGGGGGCGGACAACAGAAAATGTAGAAGCGAGAGCAGGATGAGGGCATGATAGGTTAGGGAGGGCGAGAGGATAAATAGGATAACGCGGGGAGGGAGGACCAGGAGGGAGGTTGGCCTGAGGGAAAAAAAATCATGAGGAGGGTGTGGGAGGGAATACAAAGCCTGCGAAATTTAGATTGGTCAGGGGAGGGAATCTAATGTTGCTTGAAAATCAGATTTGTCCAGTTCATGGTGGAGGAATATAATGCGGATTATTATTACAAAGGATTTGCCCAGAGGAACAAGCATAATCATTATTTGTGAGAGCATCTACATCCTTGTTGTTGTTTTGAGGAATGTGGTAAAAGGTGACTCCTTCCATGTCTCTAGAGAGGCTGTGGCATCTACTAATGATTCGGTGAAGATCCATATTTCTTATGGTATGGTCATGAATCATCATATTGATGATGATGGAGGAGTCTCCAAAAACCATTGCGTTGGAGATTTTGAGAGCCTTTAACTGATAAAGTCCTTGGAGGAGGGCGTAGGCTTCCGCTTTGTTGATGGAGAGGGAGCCGAGACCCCATTCAAATGAGACAACACTCCTGCCATTTTCATGTTTGATGATGCCTCCAGCAGCAAATATACCCAGATATGATTTAGATGCACCGTCAAAGAATAGGGTGGGTCTTGCACTTCTGTCCATCCATTCTGCAAATTCTTTATCATTGAGCCGAATTTTCCAATTAGTAATAGTTCGAAGGTGTTGTTGAGAGGGAGGTTTATGGGTGCTGAGATTGATTAGGAGGTTGCCTAGGAAGTCCATTTCCATAGGGTGGGTCTTGCACTTCTGTCCATCCATTCTGAAAATTCTTTATCATTGAGCTAGATTTTCCAATTAGTAATAGTTCGAAGGTGTTGTTGAGAGGGAGGCTTATGGGTGCTGAGATTGATTAGGAGGTTGCCTAGGAAGTCTGTTTCCTCTACAAAAATATTGTTGATGTCGATTTTGATGATGTTCTTGGAGGTTATTGTTTCAAACGTTAAGCTCCAAGATTTTTTGTAGACCTTCCTACAGGAAGGTTCTTTGTTGCTGAAGATCCTTCTGTTCTTTAAGAGCCAGATATTTCATATGAGGACACAGGGCAAGGTGTCCCAAAATCTTCTTGCAAGGTTGCTCTTTTTTTTCCCCATGGGTAGTTTCTTTTCTAGGTTTGAATTGCTTCTGATATAGAACGTCCCAATGAGGCTGATAGGAAGGATTTAGATTACTCCAACAGTGAGTTGCAAATGGGCACACTATGAAGAGATGAGGTGTTGTCTCCTAATCCTCGAGGCAATTGGGACATCTGGAAGGGCCAAGCACACCTCTTTTTTTAAGATTCTCAGTAGTGAGGATTTTCCCTTTAAGAAGAGTCCAAATGAAGATCTTAATCTTGGGAATGGCTTCCGATTTCCACATAGTTTTCCAAATGGGCCAGATAGCTGATGGGTAATTTTCATTACAAAGATGAGTGTAGGTAGATTTGATGGTGTATTCAGGTCCAGAGGGGTCCCATCGAAAGCAATCTATGCCATATTTTTTCAAAGTTGCAGCGCCATGAAGAAGATTTTGGAGATTGTTGAGATCAGCCTCTAAGTGAGCGAGGACAGAGGGGAAGAGCCAACTGGTCCAGAATTGGGAGTGGTTTTCCCAATTAGAGATGTGAATCAAAAGAGTTAGACCCCGATTATTGAGATAAGAGAGGATGCAGTGGGTATCAGGTTTGTCCAGAAGAGGGGGATGACCCATGATTTTGTCTTTTCCATTGTTGATGCTACTGCCCCCAATTGGAACTTTGGAAAGGTTTTGGGTTAAGATAGGAATGGATTTCTTGCAAAGCGCCCAAATTTTAGAGCAAGGTCTATTAGGGATTTCTTGCTCAAAAATATGTTGTCGGGAAGAGTTGAGATACTTGGATTCCAAGACTCTCTTCCACCATGAATGTTGCCCACTAACTAACCTCCATATTATCTTCCCACCAAAAGCATTGTTTGAGAGCTTGGGAGAGCGGATTCCAATCCCTCCATGAATGTAATCCTTCATAACCTATCTCCATTTGACAAGGTTGTATTTTTTCTTCTCATTTTTTCCTCCCTTCCAGAGAAAATTCTTGAGGATAACTTCGAACTTGTGGTGAATTCTAGCAGGAGCTTGAAGGAGGGTGAATTGATATAGGGGCAGAGAAGAGAGGCCATCTTTGAGGAGAATAATGTGCCCTACAAGGTTTAGCCAAGAAGAGCCCCATTGCTGTATTTTTCTCTTCATTTAATCTATGAGGATGTCCCAAACTTCAGACTTTAAAGGGCCAGCATTGACAGGCATTCCCAAATAAGTGAAGTGGTCCCAATCTAATTTGTAGGGAACCCCAAAAATATTTGCAATGCTGTGAATAGTTTGAGCGGTGACATTCCAACCATAAATGTAGCTTTTTTGGAATTTAACCAGACCTCTGAAGTATAACATGAATTTTTCCAGGATAGATTTGAATCTTCGAGCTATTATGTTGGATGTGCCTCCCATCGAGAGGGCGTCGTCAGAAAATTGAGAGTGATTTATATTTTTGACACCATTGCCAAATTTGATACCAGTGATAAGTCCAGCACATTGCATATGGTCCAAGGCCCTGCTAAAGGATTCCGCCATGAGGATGAAGAGGTAAGGAGAGAGAGGGCAGCCCTATCTTAGACCACGAGATGACTAAAAGGATGGAGTAGGTCTTCCATTAATGAGGGGGGAGACCCAAGGATTGGATATACAAGCATTAACAAGGGAGATAAAATTGAGGTCAAAGCCCATTTTCAGGAGGATGGACATAAGATAGGAATTATTGACCCTATCAAAGGCATTGGCCAAGTAAAGCTTAAGAATAAATCTTTTTTCCTTGCGAGTAGTGCTAGAGTGAATAGCTTGTTGAACAAGGAGAATCAAATCATAGATTTTTCTTTGAGAAATAAATCCTCCTTGATTTTCAGAGATGAGGCTATGGAGAAAATGCTTGAGGCGCATGGTAAGGAATTTGGTGATGGGCTTGTAGGAGGAGTTGCAGAGCAAGATGGGTCTAAAATGGGAGAAGGAGGAGGGGTGGTTTTCTTTGGGGATAAGGGCAAGGAAAGTAGAGTTGGTATAGCCCCCAATTTTCATCTTTCTTTGTACCCATTGCATCATTTTGACCAAATCCTTTTTTATAAGATCCCAATGATTTCTGTAAAAATTGATAGAGAACCCATCTGGCCCGGGTGCCTTATTTGGGTGCAAGGACCAAATTGCACTCTTGATTTCCTCCTCATCAATCTCTTTATTGAGGGAATTGTTCATCTCCTCTGTGATCATAGCTGGAAGGTGCTGCAATAGATCTGAGTAGTCTTCCGGCTCTTTAGATTCCGTTAGAAGAGCTTTATAGTGCATGTTGGCCGCAACTTTAATGTGATCTTGGTGTGTCTGAATTTTTCCATCTGCATCTATGATTGAAGAGATGTTGTTTCGAGACTTGCGGATAGTGGCCTACTTGTGAAAAAAATGAGGTGTTCTTGTTGCTTTCTTGAAGCCACAAATTCCTTGATTTGATTCACCACTTCTCTTCTTCTTTCTTGTTGATTCTATAGAGTTGTCAGTAAATGTTTTTTTCCTGATTGGATTTTCTTGATTGAGGCCTTGGTTTTCAATGCTACTGTGGACAGCATCCAGCTTGGTTTTAACTTCAATCTTGGCTTTTTCAGGTTCTTGGTAATGCAGTTTGGCCCATTCCTTCATGGCCATTTTGTTTCTCTTTAATTCTGTTTCCTAGATGAAGGAGGGGGACCCTTCTATATGTTGCAGCCAAGAGTTGTGAATCAATTGCCTAGCCTCAAGGATATCATTCCAGAGGGGACTGTATTTGAAAGGAATGGGGCCGAGAGAGTGAAGGTATCCAAGATTGAGGGTGATGGAATAATGATCAGAGGCCGAGAAAGGAAGAACATTGGAGGAAGCGATGGAGAAGTGTGAGAGGAGAGGGACAGCAATTAAAAATTTGTCAAGGCGCTCCATAATATTTCCTTTGTCAATCCTTCTATTTCTCCAAGTGTATCAGCAGTTTTTTGGAGCAATGTTGACCAAATCATGGTCATTCATGATTGTTTGTAGCTGATCTTTGGAAGGGTCCAGGGAAAATGAGCCTCCCATTTTTTCATTTGCATGGAGGATTAGATTGAGGTCTCCCCCAATGACAATATTGTTGCTATCTCCACTACCTATATCTACTTTGAGATTGTTCCAAAAAATCTCTTTGTCCCTATAGTGGTTAGGGCCATAAAAATTGTAAAAGGTGATTTCCTTATGATCTTTTTTGTTTTTCAGCACTACTTTAATCTAGTTCTGAGTTGCTGTCAAATTATTTTTTGTCCAATTGTTGCGGTTCCACAAGGTGGCCAGCCCATCTGAAGCACCCCTAGATTCAGATTGGGTACCCTCATGATCCTTGAATTTCCCTATTATAGAATTCATCTCAGAGTCTCCCTACTTAGTTTCCTGCAGGAGAATTATGTCAGGCTTTTCCAGATTTAAAAGGTCTCTCAGGGCTGCTATTTTAGAGGGGTGCCCCAAACCCCTATAATTCCATGAGAGGGCTTTCATCATTTTAGAAAACCAGAGTGGGAGCCTACCTTTCCTCCTTGATTCTTTTGTCCTAAGTCTTTGATATTTTTCCCTAGAATATATGTTTCACTGGGGTTTTGTGTTCCTAGAGCTATGTCCTTTTGGGAATTTTCTTCCTGTTGCTGCTTTTTAGATTTCCTTCCTGTTGTTTTTTTTGTGTTTTCCAGATTTTCACTGTGTTCTTTCATCGATTTCCTTGTGATTCAGACAAAGGAGGGGTTGGAAGAGGAGGAATCGGGGGTCAGGTTTTGAAGGGGAGGGGTGTGGCGAGGAGGGCTTAGAGGGGGTGACAAGGGGGGGGGTCATCTTCAGTGGGGGAAAGGAGGAAGAAGGGGTTGGAGGAGTATAAATTGGGGGGAGGAGAGGGAAGATATGTAGGCTGCTGAGAAGATTCCAGGAGCTTTGGTAAGGAGGAGGAGGGGGGATCAGATTGAGGAGGGGTGGCTGAGGTGTTTCTCTTGGAGGTTGAGGCGATTTTCTTTTTCTTGACAGTTTCCCATTGCTGATCAACATCAGGGCTTTCAATATCAATAACCTTAGAGCATCTATTTGCAAAGTGGCCATATTCGTCACATACCTTGCATTTAAATGGGTTTTTTGTGTAGTCGAGCTGCTGGATGTGCGTCCAATCATCGAATTTTAACTCGATTGCTTTTGGGAGACCTTTACCGAGATCCACTTCAACGCAGATCCTCGAGCATGCTTGCATATTGTCTTTTGGCTCACTCCGATCAATGAATTTTCCTACCGCGTTCCCGATAGCTCGAACAGAGTCATCTCCCCAACAATGCAAGGGGAGATGAGGAAGGCGCACCCACACCAAGACATCATTTGGTACTTATAGTTCGGGGTCAAAGTATGGTGTTGATTTGTTGAGATACAGTCCTCTGGTATCCATAAAATATGGCCCATTCCTAAATATCAGGTCCTTGTCTTCTTTGGATTCAAAATTAAAGGTGAAATAGCCTCTGCCGCAGAACCGAATAGAGATTTTTCCATTGATTTTATCAGACCAGTTGCACTCGACCCATCTATGAACATTATTTGGAGACTGGTAAACTGTTCGATGAGACCCTTTTCGGCAAGAGAGATAGCATCCATGCACGGTAAAGAGGGAGGCAGGGCCACCTCCTAAATTCCATCAAGCTTCTTAATGAATTTGGAGATTGCTGGCCTAGGCCTCGGCGAAGCCAGCGATTTGATGAGAGCAAAGAAAGTGAGGGCCTGGTCAGGAGGGGAGGCCACCTCTGGGGTAGACTCCGAAGAGGCTATGCGTAGGATAGCACGGAGATCGTAGTAGGCTAGGGCACCGACAGTAGGCTAGTAGCAGCTTGAATTATTTATTCTTTAGTAACTATAGTTTGAGTAGGTTTATCTTCTTTTCCTACATCTGTTTTCTCATTTTTAATTTTTTTTTATTGTGCCTTATTGCTCTTAGTTTTCTTTTCATGAATGGTTTGAGAAGAAGTAGATGTTTTTTCATATTTTGAACTATCAGAAGCTATTTTGGCAGTAGCAGCTTTTGGATCATCTGATTTTGGATTAGCTGTGGGTGTTTTGGAATTTAAAAATGTTGTTTTAGCATAATTAATTGTTTTGACAACAGCAGATTTTTGAGAATCTGTTGAGGTTTGGGCAGCCTCATCTGTTATATCAAAAATCTTGGGATTGGGTGAAATTTTAGGGGTGGAAAATTTCTAGGATGAGTTGGATTTTTGCTTGTTTTCCCTAGGGATAATTTGCAGAACTTTTGTAGTGGGAGCTTCTATTGTTTTCTTAGTTTGTGTTTGTGCATATTTCTTAGTAGAAGGCTCTATGTTTTTCTTGCTTCTAAGGTTATATTTCTTATGTACTTCATTGATAGAAAAATCATATCCTTGTTTGTACTCAAATGATTCACCTGAATCTAATTGAAGTTTTTGCATTTCAAATAACTCTCGATCTTCTTGTGCGAGAAAGATAGTGTTATCATCATCTATACCCATTAGATTTATGGTGTCTTCATCATCTTCATCTTGATGAGAACTTTCAGCATAGTTCTCTTGAAATGGAGGTCTTATTGTCTGATCAGGTGCTGATTCTTTAGCTTTTCCTGTGTTTGTATTTTTCCTGAAGTTAGAATTTCTAATTTGCTATTGATTATACCATTGTGATCTTCTTTCTATATTGTCTAATCTATCCATCATTCTCTCTAAAGTTTTAGCTAATTGATCTATTTTTCCATCTGAACTAGATGTCTCTTCTTTTATGATTACTCTCCTCTCACTCTTTAATCTAGATTTTCTAGCCAAAAATATTTACTTCTACACTAACAACATCAGTTTTCATTCTTTCTAAAGTGTTGGCATTTCTCTCTCTTAATTGATAGACCATGTCTGTATCAAATCCATCAGGGAATTTGAGTAGGACAGAGACTGGAGTGGGTTTTATATTAGAAGGTATTGAATTATAAACGTTGTTGTATCTAGTGCAGTAATCTTGAACTGTTTCATTAGGATCTCTTCTCATTGCATCAAATTCAGATAATATTTGAAGTGGATTTTTCTTCTTTTCCCATTTATTCAAAAATAATCTATGAAAGACTACTAAACCAGCTATACTACCAGGATTAAAACTTTTAAACCATTTTTTAACTTCCACTGTTAATGTCTGAGAAAAGAGTCTCATTTGTACATCAGAACAATCTATTTCATGAAGCTCAAAATAATCTATCATCTTATTAATATGTTGTTGGGCAGTGTAATGTGTGTTAGCATCAAATTGAGGTATTTTACTCTGGTAATCCTGAGGCATATCATGTAATTGTCCTGGAAGGACCAAGGGAGCATACCTAGTAGCCATCGCTTGAATTCAAGCTTGGCTAGGAGGTAAGTTGGAAGTACTTGGGGTAGAACTAGAAGTACTAGCTGATGCAGTTAAAGAGGTGCTTGATGAGATTGGAATATAAGATGATGTACTAGAAAATGTGGTTGAAGAACTAAAAGATGAAGTTGGGATGGCAGAAGATGAAACTGAAATATATGAAGAAGTATTTGGAAATGAGAATGATGTATTTGAAAATGCAGAAGATGAACTAGTGGATGGGGTTGAGGTGGTAGAAGATGGAAATAATACTCTACGTTGGAATGGTTTTTTTGGGATAAATGAATCTGTGGACTGAAGTGTGGTGGAAATTATAGATGATGTAGTGGTATAAAGGGATGAACCTATAGATTCTAAAAGGTGGGTATCTAACTGAGAAGTAGAGGGCTTATATGTATATGTTGATAAAGCAACTAATTCAACCGAATTCTGAAGAAGAGCTTCATCTATTTCCTTAAGAATAGTAGCATTTATTTCAAGTTTATTATAAGCTTCAAATATTTTTGATTCAGAATCTACTAAAACAGTTTCCTTTTTAATTTCAAGAGATGAAAGAAAATTAGGATATATAACAGTGCTTTTTAAATCACTCTCTGATTTGTTTCTAAATAAAGAAAGTTCAAAATTTAAGTCAAAATCAATGTCTTGTATAGTTTCTAACTGTTTTGGAAGGGAATTTGTTCTAACCAAGGAAACTTTATTACCTAAATCTTCTACTTGTTTATTCTTTTTTCCAATTTTGTCTGGATTGTCTACTATAGCAGTAGGTTTTGGATCTGGATATGACCTGGTATAGTAGATTTTTCTAGAAACCAAAATTACATTTTTTGATAAAAATTATACTCACAACTTATAAAACAGTCTTAAAGTAAACAGATAATGAAAAATATTTCCTTTAAGACCTATTTAAAACTGAGGATTGGTTAGTTCCCCAGTGGAGTCGCCAGTATGTTATCACTCTAATAATTCTCCAAGTTGTGATATTTTGATTTATAGTTTAAAGAATATTAGAGGTAAACACAAACCTACTTTTAAAATCTAGGATCTAGCCTTCCTAGGGTTCAGAGAGGGCTCTCTCTATAAGATTTAACTTTGTTTTAATGTTTTATTTTAGGCTAGTTATAAGGACAATTTGGGTTTAAGATTTGGTTTGGTTTGGTAGGAAAAATCACTTAAAGAGATGGATAGAAATAGATCTGGTTTTCCATTGGGAAAAAGGAGTCAATATTTCAAGCAGACAGCTCAAGATCAAGACCAAAAGACATATATTTTCAAGGCAAGATAGACAAGTCACTAAATATCTTTGAAGGCGGATTGGTGAAGTGGATTATTTGGGATAAAGAGAAATTAAGGATTCTTTGATCCAGATAAGGAAGGAGAAGAAAGAGGTCATTCGAAAGAGGGAGAAATTAAGGGTTCCCTACTCTGGAAATCAGCAGAAAACATATAAATGACAAATAGTTAAAGACATAGTGCTTTTAACAAATTCTGTAATAATATTCCTCATTTACCACTCAAATTTAGAACACATATAATGATGCATGTAAAACATTAGATGATAAACAATGACAGTAGAAAGTAATTCACTTCAATGGCTCATCACATGAATCCTGAAATATGATGCTTTATGGTTTTTATCCAGTCTACTACTTGAACTTGCTACAAGAAACCCTTAAGATACAACAAAAATGACTATATAAATATTCAGCAATTTATTCCACAATAATACTTCAAAGGGTGAAGTATTTATACAAAAATGTTTACAAAATATCCTAGAATACTCATAGGATTTTTCTAAGGAAAATCAAATATCTCTTACAAAAATATAGTGACAATTGATTAACAACTAGCAAGCTGTCCTATTTATCCAAATAAAATAGAAATGTTGTTGGGATTGGGTGTAGCTAGTTTCTTTGTTGTCTTCAACGCTGGAAAAAGATCTTTTAAGCTGTTTTGAAACTCTATCCTCTCATCTGATACACTTTATCTCTGATACTCTTTCATCTGCTTGAGGACTGTTTTATTGCTATAAATTCTATTTTTACTGTGTAAAAACATCAATATGTAATTTATCCTCTTCCACTGTAAAACTGTCTTTTACAACAAATCAGTAAGTTTCTGCCAAAATTCTTAATTGGGTAATTTGATCTTGGTAAGTTTCCTGTAATTTTCATCAGCCTCTGTGTACCTAACAAATGTTGGTTTGACCACAAAGATATGTTTTATCTCATGCTGCAAATAGAACAAATCTTCAATTCTTTTGTGCAACACTTTGCCTGTAGGTACTCCTTGCCAATCTGCCTTGTTTACCTGCTCTTTGGCAAAATATCTGATTTTCTTGTTGTAATCCTCTTGCTTCATTAATTTTTCATTTAGAGCAAGAATTTTTGGCAAGCCTTTTTGCCTCAATATATCAAATTTTACCATAAATCTAGTTATTTCCAAATCCATGTGTTGGCACTTTTACTCAAGCTTCTTCATCAAGTTTTTGTTTGTAATTACCTTTCTCACCTCAAGAATTGTGTCAGCTCTATCGGTTATGCCCATCTCATCCAATTCTTGTTTGTTTTTGGTGTTGAAAAACTCGATTATTTCTTGGGCCGCTTCAAGTTTGGCACCAAGCTCTTCCTTTGTCTTCGTAATTTCCTTTTTGGCTGCTTTAACCAAGTCTTTCTGTTCATAAATGACTTGAATGGAAGGCCAAGTGTCATTGATTGACTCAATGATCTTGGACCACAATTGATTTTTTATGAAAGTCATTGGTTCCTTTAAATTTAATTATGCTTCAACTTTTTTCAACTGTTCAGTTGCCCTTTTGGCTTTATGTTTCTCATTTTTAGCATTGATTTGAGCTAATTTCTTGGCATATTCCAAGTTTTAATTTTTTATTTCAACCTGTTGATTTCATTACTATGTATAGACATCTCTTCCATAGCTTTTATGAGCTTGCTGACTTCATCTATTTTCTACACTGCTAATGTAGATGATTATGTAGTAGAGGTAGTAGAAGATGTCACTGGCACAACTATTTCCAATGGGGCTTTTGGTGCTAATTACCCTACTAAGGTTGATGGAACTGCTGCAGTTACCATAGGGATGAATGTGGGAGGAGCACTCTCAGTTTTTGTTGCTTCTTTATCTTGGACAAGCTTGTCCATTTCTATCTCCATTTCCTTAATCTGTGTTGTCATTTGAAGAATGAGACTCATCATATCATCTTTCTGATTTTCCTCCTCTAGAATCTCTTTAGCCTGTGGATGTTCTATTGGAGGAAGCTTCAATTGTTTTCTAAGTGCTACTATGTCAGCATTTTTTTTCTTTATCATCTCTTCTGCAGCCTTTACATTCATTGGGTCATACCCTACTTCAATTACCAATTCTTCTAAGGACTTAATTCTAGTGTCCTTGATAAGAGAAGAATATTTTTCAATCCTGATTTGATCTCTCAAATTGGTTATAGTGTTTTGAAGCTTCTGGGCACTGATTACCTTGGTAGTCATAGTAGAATAGAGCATTTCAGATCTCTGCTTATGAAACTCAATATGATCTAAAGGATGAATGCTATTAACTGGTACTTCCAAGTCAACTTTCTTATAGTCTGCTAATGTTGTGGGCTTAGGCATTGTTGGTTGTAGTATTGTCATAATAAATTTCTTGTTGGTGTAACCAAAGGCTGATAATAATATGTTTTGACTTCCTAGAGTTTGCTTTAGATACTATGAATAAATTTCATTCTTTAACTCCTCATTCTTAGCCTTGATTTCCTTGTATTTCTCTTTGATATCGAAACCTGTACTTTTTGCTTGTTGTGATGAGGATGCCTCAATATTTTGTTGTCTTTCAATCATTTGAGTGTCTGGAGTATCCCTTTCCTGCTCATTTACAATAACTGTAGGAGCATATGTGTTCTTCTCTATGTTTTCTTCTTCTAAAATCTCAATTGTTTCTTTTTCCTTGTCCACTGGATTGAGCTTAGGCTTCTTATTATATCTGAGATTAAACCTAGTCTATGTTGTTGTTTCAGTAATATAGGTACCTTCTTCCCTAATTCTTTTAGTAGCTTTATCTTCTTGATTTACAGTTTTAGAGGTGTGACTAGTATCACCCTGTTTAACTGTTTCTACCAAGGTATTTTCCAGCCACTCTGCTTCATTAGCAAACTGTTCAATCTCTGGCCTTTTATCATGGATATAAGGGTTCAATTTGCGTTTTACCCTTATTTTACTGAGTATTCCCTGAGGATCATAATTTCATATGAAACTTTCTTCAAATTTGTATTCCAGCAACTATTTTTTTTCCTCTGTACCTGCATCCCTATGATTGCAAATGAAAGGTCCTACCTGGTTCTTTAACTTGAATTGAGTCTTTTTTTGGCAGCCAAGAATTTGATAGAATCTGAATTTAGTATTTGCCTTATGTACTCTAAAGAAAAAACTCTCATTCGTAAGTATTTTGGTAGTTTATAGGGTAAAATATTTGACCCAAAAACTCTGATCTCTGTATGAATTTGTTAAAGGTACCAATCTCCAGTTCTACTTTGTTCTGACAGTTGTAATACTTTCTTTATCTCATTATTGACTCTTGGTTGTACACTGTTTGTCAACATGTTTATCAATGGATGAACAAAACAATCTATGAAATCCAGATAAGTGAATTTTATTGATTCTTTTCTGATTAGAGATGTCCAAAAGATGACTGATAGTGGATTCCCTTCTACATCCAATTTCTGAAGGTTTATAGGGAATTTATCTGTTTGGTAATAAATGAACATGTGAAAGACGAAGGATGAATATCTGAAAAACTCCTTCAGTGGGAAATTTCAGAAGTTGATAATGGATATTATCAGCTATGTATTCAACATAGTTATCTATGACAGAAGAAGGTTGACTAGGCACAAAGGTAGATAGAAAACCAAGAATTGACTCATCATTATGCTCATCAGTAAAATAACCTAGGATAAAGGATAACATAGAAATGACATGCCTTGATCCTTCAGGAAATTTGGAAGTAGAATAGGGAGGGTTTATATTTTGGATTTCAACATATGCAGGCATGAAATTTTGGAAAATTTGAAATCTCTTAGGAAAATCTAACTAAATATAGAGCTTTGTGAGTGCTTCTATGGATAATGGGACTGCATTGGGATCTGGTTTCAGCTGAAGCATCATGTTTATAGACTCTTCAGTCATAGTGAACAACACTTCTTTGTTAGCATCAACCATAGCTCTTTGATAAGGTGAATAATAGGTTTGACACAACCTAATGACTTCTAGACATTGATGAGTATGTGGGACTACATATTTGGGTAGATTTGACTCCCAAATCTGAACTTCATCTCCCTGATCTAATGATTTTTCTAGACTCCAGCAGTGGAGTTCTAAAAAATTTAATTCTACCACTGGATCAGTTATTTTGTAATCAACATCGACTAGGGGTGTATGCTCCACATCTACAACAAGAGGTTATAGGGGATTTATAACAATGGTGGTTTTTGAAGCCATTACTGGGTTTAATTTTGACACTTTAGCCTTTTGGATGTTTAAAACTCTGTATTTGGGCTTTTTGTACTCTTCTGTAAGCTTAAATTTTTTAAAGAAGGTATTTTTGACTTTGACAGAGGTCTTCTGAACAACAAAGGGTATAATCAGGCTTTCTTTTGGTCAAAATTTTCAATTTGGTTTCAAAATTGGTCTTTAAACTCTTTACAGATTCAGAAAATGTAAAACAAGGGTTTCTCTACTCTTTTTTGGATAAACTAGACTAAAACACAGTTTGATTCATGTATAGAGGGTTATGATTATCTGCAAAAGTGTTTTTTGGATAAATTTGGAGTTCTTTAATGTCTGCAAAAGCTAAAACTTCCTCAATTTCGTTTTAAAACTGGAGATAATATCAAAACAGAAATTTTATCAGGGTTTAATAGTAAATACGCTCTCTGAGGGCAAATACAGGTCTTTATGTGGGAAAAATAGGCTTTACAAGGTTCGAATTGACAGAAATAACATTTTTTTTTATGACGAGGAGGTTACTTTTTTCGAAGAATACCTTTTTTTGCAGGTATTTGGTCTTTAAACTGGGTTTTTGAGGCATCGAAAGGCTTTTGGAAGCTGTTGCAGTCCTTGGATGTATATTTGAGGCTTCAAGTGGTCTTGGCAGCAATTTCTTAATATATCTCTCGTTATTTGGGCATAATGACAAGGAAAATGGTGTTTTTCTTCCGCCGGAAGTGATTAATATGCAGAAAATCTCAGAAAAAAATTTAAAATTGAGCGTATATGCGGCTTTAAAGAATTTTTAGGTTTAAACATGTTCTGCATTGAATGCGGGTCAAGTCGGACAGAAGTTTGTTTTGGTGCCGAGAGGAGAAAACCATCAGTGGTTATCTCGCGATGAGAAAGTGGTAAGTGGTTTATTTGGATCGAATGCAATCCAATATCTTATCGTCCCGTGGAGGGGAGAGAGTGTGACAAAACTGCCCATTTCGCAAGTTTCAAATTGATTATTCTCGACGCCATTGAAATTGCGATATTAAACATGGATCGTCGGATCTAGGTGAAGCTATGTGAACGGCTATGATGGAGCAAAGGATTTTCTCGGCATATGAGACTTGGGGCCTGAGGGTTTATATGTGGTGGGGTCGGGTTAATACGTTTAAACATAGTTTAAACGTATAAACTATTGTTATAAGCGGGGAAGTGAACTATGGTTTTACATGGTAAATGAGGAATTTATATGTGTAATGTGACTTTTGAGCGGGGGATATTATATATAATATGTAATATATTTTCACCTATAGGGGGAAGCGGAATAATATTTCACGTGGAGTAATTGGACCATAGGTTAAAATTAATAAGTGGGTTTGGGGTATTTAAAATAAAGGAATTAATATTGTTATAGGTTAATTTGGGCATCATTACCAATGACCTGGTTAACTGGGCATCATCTCCGGGACCAATGACTAAGGGTCTATCATCCCTTATCATTTCAAGTTGCTACATGCCCTAAGACAAGAACAAGACAAATCAAGCATGACTTTCATCAAGCAAAGGTTTCCATGGTTTGAAGTTTATTATATAGCATATGAGAGCTCATCAACATTGCCTCTAAAGGGAATAAGTGTGTTGCATATGCAGGTAGCCCCATGCAAGGTTTCTCTGCAAAGCACTTCCAGACATTCACAGGTGCGTTGATCACATTGAGAGCGAAATTCTCATTGTTCCGGAATCTCCACTTGGCCAATGCCTTCTAGAAGAGTTCACATTTTTCAAGCTTTGAATCCAAGTGTCCATTTGACATCTACAAGATTGGGAACATGTCTTGCCTATTATTGGAAAGTCATTGATTATAAAACAACCTTCAGCTCCTCTATAAATTGAGCACAGATCTGAGTGTTTGAGAAGGAATAATTTGAGTAGAGAAATGCTGGTGGATTTTCACTTGAGAGTTAGATTTGTGTAACAACTGCTGGAGAGATTTATATTGTGATGAGGCTAGGAATGTTGTTGGAATGGTCACTTCAAATCAATCACTAGGTTGTAACCTCTCCTTCTATCATCAATAACTAATACAACTTACTTTTCCCTATATGCATCTGTATTGGCTTTGATTTTCCATATTGTAAGATCTTAGTTGATGTATATGGTCTATGATTTACTTATTTAGAACACTAACTTGAATAGACATATGTATTATTGCTATCTTCTACTGTTTAGTGTTCATTCTTGCAGGAAGCATTTTGCACAAACCGCTGGAATTTGAAGCTGCAACAAAAGCGATAGAAGGAACCATTTGGAAGCACTTGGATTACAAGTAAGCTTCTAATCTATTATGTGTGTCTGTTATTAGTTAGGAGAAGAAGTCCTATAGTCTTTAATCTGTTGTTCTAGATTATCACCTGTCTAAGGAAGCATGTTTTTTCCGTAATTCACAATTCTGCACTAACAAATTGGCAACTCTGCTGGGGAGAATTTCTCTTAGTTCCAGGTGTTTTAGCCTCTGATTTTCTCTGTTTATCCACCCAGTAGTTGTTATTCACAAATATAAAACTTATTGAAATATTAATTTGCAAAATAAGTGTGTTAAACAGTGGTGTTTTTCCTTATACACCGCACCCAACGCACTCTTGGATAGGACACAGTGCTTTGCAGAGCACTGTCTCCCTTTCAGGCCTGCGTTGCAGAGCACTGTCTCCCCTTAGAGACTGCATTACCTCCTTAAACCATCCAGATTCCCTTGAATTTGTCTTTGCAAATTGATTCAGTTTAATTTTTGTTGTGTTTTGAAAATTTTGAACCTCATATTGACCAGTGAATCTATATATTTCTTCCTCCTTTGAAAGAGAATTTGTTCAATTTTTGTTTAAAACATTTTTCTTTATCATTGACAGATTTATTTCAAAGTATTTTTACTATCGCATTAAGCTCATCTTCTTTCGAACTAGGAAATTGTCATAAATTTTTCATTTCCTGATAGGAGAAATTTTTGTTAAATTCCTCATTTTTCCTTCAAAAGAGAAATTGTTGTTTGTATTCCTCATTTCTCGAAACTAAAAATCATTTGATTTGTTGGTTTAGTGCACTTAGTTTCTTTTCTGCATTCATAACATTAAAGGAATTGAAAAAGAAAAACTTGCATTCACATGTAGGATTTTGTGTGTTTTGCAAAAGGAACAATTAGGAAATCTGCATTTAGTTTGTGCTCATTGATTTGTTTGCTCACAAATTGTTTTCTCTTTCCCCTTAGTAGCTAGGTTTTCATTGAAGAAACTAAAATTGAAAGATTGTTTTTCATTCTTAGTTTTCATTTTAGGATTTTCCTACACATCATCACAGTGAACCTTTGAAAGGCAAATTTTTAAGCAAGATCAAGATAAAATTAATCTCAATTTACCTAACAAAGCATTGGAACCATAACGATAACATTTAGAGGGTCTAGGCTAGAGACGTGTTCCGGCGTCATAAAACATAGCAGCTGTCGCTAACTTTTTTGCGGTACATTCCAAGTGTGATACCTCACTCCACGTACATAAGTATATCGTAGCTCATCCACGTACTTTTGGGTATATCGGTTGGTGTTATAGTATGATAAGTATAAAGGGGTGCTCTCACTATGTGGTTTTGCATCAGACAGCGCTAATACGGACTTGGGCCTCCACGTACCTTTGGGTATATTTGGGAGGACAAATTTTAGGTGCTACCCATCCATAGTGAACCGATTCGGCTACCTTGTAAATTGTGATACATCGAACACAACATTCGGGGAGATTGTCTGCCCATACTTCTTGATTCGCCAGAAGTTATTCTGCAGTTCACAGTTTCTTGGTAAACCCTTTTGCCTAGCATTACCCTTTTATTTTTTTTATTTTTTTTTGGTTAAAATAAATCAGTAATCGTGGAAGAACAAAATCCTTTCCCCCGTCATTTGCGTAGAATAGCGTTAAAACCACCTTTACCACCAGAAGTTACCTCTGGTAGGCAAAGGCGATCACGATCTGTCGAATCAAGTACAATTCGTACCTCTGGTGAAACATCATTTTCCAATAAACCAGAGTTAGCTCAAATTGTTTCTACACATACTGGTTTGTCTACTGTCATCGAAATGGATTATTCACAGCTACCCGTGGTCACGATCCATCTAATCAGTGAGACCATACCTCTTGGACTTGACGTTTTTCAACCACAAATTGATCCAGATCCTATCTCTTCTTTTCCAGAACATCTAAATCTAGAAGTCGAACAACTGGAAGTTGTTCCTACCTTGGTCATCCCACAAATTTCTATAGCTATTGAATCTCCCATATCACATAGACAACCACCTGAAATATACTTTGGGCCTGACGGTGAAATACTTCCACCGGGTTTAATTTCGATTGAATAAATCCCACAAGACAATACACCTTTAACTCCAACCCATTTTGGGGAGGACATTTACCTGTATGAGTCTTTTCCTCAATCATTTCCATCTGCTTTTGTTGATCCTGCTCCCATTCAAATTCTCGTCAATTCAAAAGGGTATACATTTGGTCAAGTAACCATGACTGAACCAACATCTTCGGTTGGGCCATCTATTCCAATTATGTCAGCTCCCGCCCTAGCTACCCCATCAATGTTTACAACTTCACCAGAGTCATATTTTCATGGCGGCCCTATGGTCCCATCAGGTTACAAATCATTATCTAGAATTTTCTCTGGTGCATCTTCAAATCCATGGAATTTACCAATGTCATCATCCGATATTTTAACTGGTAATCCTATAGTGAGTATTGAACGACTTGATTCATTATACACATATTCAGGGCAATATCAAACTGGTCCTTCTGGGTCAATTCCTTCAAGTACCATATCAACTGGACTCCCAGCATTCAGAGAACAATATTTTTCATCTTATTATCCTCCTCATGCTAGGGGGCAACCTTTGGTCACCCAATATGACAATACTTCGTCACTTTTTGGTCAATCTAATGTTGAAACTAATCTTTGTCAATAGCAGCCCACTTTGCCTATCCAACCACAAATGGTTGTACACTTGTATTAACCGGTTCAACCTGTTACACCCACTTCATTACCACTTGTTAATACATCTTTACCCCTGTTACAGAATCAAAATTTTGTACATCAACCTTATTAAGCAGGTCCTTCAACTCAATACCATCAAATGTTGGGTCCATAGACTCCAAATCCTTTGGTTAATTTACAACAACCTGTATCCGGAATCATTTATTCACAAGCTGGTCTACCATTTTATGGGATGTAACAACCGCAACCTGGTTATACATATCAACCAAATCCAAGTTATCCCAATTTGGGTTATAACATTGGTGGACAGACCCCTTGGCAACCTTAGGCGCAAATGCCTCAAACTTCTTTTCAACAAGTATCATATCCAGGTTTTGGTCAACACAATCCTCAAGCGTTTGCTACGCAAAAAAACCCCTATATGGGTTACCAGCAGCAGATTCCTTATGCTAGTGCTCAAAGGCCTATTTCTCAAGCAATTCCGTCTTACCCTAGCTATGCTCAACTTCACCTTATCGATATTTTCCCTTTGTTGCAACTTTAGAGTTACCAGATTTAAATCATCTAACTAATGACCCAATTAATTATGCTCCTTAGTGGCCGGTGATACCTCACAAATTACCCTCGGATATTCCTAAGTTCAATGGAAACCCTGGAGAATATCCATCGATTCATGTTATGACTTATCATTTATGGTGTTCATCAAATTCCCTGAATGATGATTCTGTTCGACTACTTCTTTTCCAGCGTATGCTCACAGGTCCGGCTGCCAAATGGTACATTGAATTACCTAGAGCTTCTTTTGATAATTTCACAACCCTGCTACTCTCTTTTTGACTCATTTCCAGTTACCCATCAAATATGAAACTGGAATAGAACTCTTGACCAATTTCAAACAGACCAATGCTACTTGCATCTCTAATCATATTCATGAGTGGCATCGTCATCGACGGATGGTTAAGACATTTGTTCTGGATCAACTCCTTGCTAAATGGTTCATTAAGTCCCTGTTACCATCTATAAATAAGGATGTGGCTAAGGGTGGCATCGTCACAAAAGAGCAATTTATCACTCGTGCCTAATATTTAGACTTGATTTATACTCAGTCTGGCGTGCTCTATGAAAAAATTGCTAATGCACCAAGATCTAATTTCAATGTTCCTCCTCAATTAAAGGACTCTCATGCCGGAGACGGATTTATAGGCACTGCAAGCACACACCACACTACTGCATCTAATCCTGCTCCTACTTCCAAAATTAATGTCGTGTCATTTGACAAAGGCAAAGGTGACAAGCAACCAGGAAGTAAGAAAAAGGGGAAATCTAAGAAAAAGAAAACTTCTAACACGTAGGAAAGATCATTTGATCAACCGTCTGGACCTCGGAAACCTCGTTATCCATGCATAATCTGTAATGACGAACACTTTGTTAGGGATTTTCCTCATTGTGCTGAAGTCTCAAAAATCATCAAGACTTCCCATGCATCAGCTGTGTTGACAGACCCATTTCCAAATCCAGACACTAATTTTGTTGCTACGGATCCAGCTCCTAGTTCCCAAGTGTTAATGTTATCCGTCACAAAACCTTCAATAGATATTTTGATGTCAACGCATAATAAATATTATGGTAGTCAGGCCACTGATCAACCTACTACCTCGACAAGAATCCATCTACAGAATCAGTACTGCCTAATGTTATTCCTGAATTGATAATCAAGCCACCAAAGGGAGTAATTCATAAATCGATATATAATCCTCGAGCAAGAGCTGCACAAAATTATAATATAGTTGGAGATTTGGCTCAATCCCCTTTAGTCATGTCTTCTCTTGAGGTATTACAAAATTGTCCCTCCCAAAAACAAGCTTTATTGTCGGCCATTGGTGTAATTGATCCGACTGATTCTAATCTTGTCGTCTTTAATCATATGGGCTATGTGCCACAATTACCAGTAGAATTTTCATTTTCCATACAAGTAAATTTTCTCAATCACCTTTTTCATCGCACTATTATTGATGAGAGAGTGTTAAACAAAAAAATTTCACCGTCCTTGCAATCCCCATCTCGCCCATTGTAGGGTCGTTTCTATGACCAATAAGCAGTCTCATGCCTTGAAAAAACCATCATTGCATTCCTTTGCATGAGAGTAACATTCCTCTTGTTGACAATTCCCTGAGCAGGACTATAAAAACCCTTGTTTTTGCCTTGGCGTGAGTAGAAAGTTACACTCCCGCGCCAAGCTGGAAAATTAACACTGAGCTCGCGCCAGTTGGCACTCTGTCCCAATTAAGCACCCGCGCAAAGCTGCTTATGGAATGTATTTTAAAATAGAGGCGGAGGTTCTATTCCAACCACCTTGAGGATGATTCATTAGGAGTGGTTGAACTGAAACAACCACAGACTCCCTCCTTTAGTTAGTAGTTTCCACCTCCCTTGGAACTCTCCTAAAGGATAGGATTCCCTCCCACCTTTGTAGGGATCCCAACCTCTTCCTTTTCCTCTATAAAAGAAACTATCTCTCTTAGTACAAGCTAGCTGAACTTGGAGAACTGATATTATAGCTAAATGACTAGAGAAGATAGATAGAAGGAATTATATTGAGGAGAGCTTGAGTCTATGCCTTTACCCCGTCCGAATTCCCTGACGAACATCTGATACGCACTTCGCTTGAACCCCGCTAGAGGAGACTATGACGTCAAAGCATCAGTTGTAACTCTTCCTTCTATTCATTTATATACATGACTATTGTTTGGTTCCACTATTGTGTTATGATGTTTGTGTAATGCGATATGTTTAGCCCTCTTTGACTATTTAATAGTTATGAGTGAAACTATGATGTCGTATGTTGTTCTTGTTTCTTGTTCTATGTGCAGGTATCCGGGCGTAACAGCGAAGGGATTGTGATTTGTCAAGTCAGGAGTGAGAGGCTACTACACTTTCCGTAACGACGACAGCATTGGATTCCAGGTAGGTCGATCTACCATGTCTCTTGTTCATTCATTAACGAGGAAGCAACACTTTAGTGTGTCCCTTTGTTTCTAGACCCACCCTAGGGCTAGAGGGATCGTCTCTGTCCGCAGAGAGGATTTACCTCGTAACAAATTGGCGACTCCACTGAGGATCAGTGTGAGTTTTTTGTTTCATCCTGTTGGGTCAATTTAGATTATCAATTTTGTTCTCTATATTTTTTTGGTTTGTTTGCTTAATTTCCATCCTCTGTTAAGCTCTAGAGTGTCAAGATTGACCTCTTCTCATTAATTTTTTATTTTTCCTCTTTTTCCCATAGGTATCTAGTTTGGCACAGTTTTTTTCTGAATAGTCGCGTCGATTGGCGTAGGTTTCTCTTTTTTCACTCGCGCCAACCCCTGTATGGCACGAATTACAGCCTTACAGTCACGACAACCCCTGTAGGTTTTGGTTTAACCTCCTTAATGAGTCTTTTGGTCAATTGTGCTTGCTTCTAGGTTATTTTTTGGGTGTGATTTAGCCTTTGGACCTGTGTTGACTACTATAGACTTCTTTCTTTTAGTTGTTTGTCCATTTTCCTGTCAGTGTCATTTAAGGCCTTAGGATTTCTAAGTGTTCTTGTAGACTAAGCCTTATGTTTGAAACGCAAGTCTCTTTCATTATTGTCAGCCTCGTTTCATTTTGTGTCATTGCACTGAGTTTTTCCTAATCCTTTTGAGTGTTTATTTTGGTTGAATGGTATTTCATTTCATCGATTGATCCTTCCCCTTAGTGCTCCAGGCATCGATTACATTGCTTGTGTTGGGTCGATTTGGAAAATTCTCTCTATTTGATTGAAATTTTGTTGCATTAGCTTGAATGTTTTTGTGTTTGTTTCGCTTCAATTGAGTCATTCAATTTTAAATCTCTACATTCAAAAAACTCAAACTAGTGTTTATTTTGTTTTCCATTTGAATTAGTACATTGTGTGCTTTCTTCATTGAAAAATCAAAAAATATGTTTTGCATTCTTTCGTTGCATCGAATTTGAAATATTCCTTTGCATAACTAGCCTTTGTCATATAGGAAGGAGTTTCGTTTTCGATTTATTGCATTAGAGACATTAGAAGTTTTCTTCGTATACTGTGTTTTTTGGTTATTGTTTGAAATATTTCTATACTTTTTATAAATAGCATTCATCGAACTGGAATGATTTTCATTTTCATATAGTTTTCATTTAGGAAGTTGAGCTCCAAATTCGATAAGGCCTTGAAATTGAAACATAATCCAAGATTAAATTTAAAATTTACTCAATGAACCTAAGGCAACATTGAAACCTAACACAACATTTCTAGTGGTCTAGGCTAGAGACGTGTTCTGGTGTCTTAAAACCTAGTAGATGTCGCTCACCTATTGGCTTCAGACAGTGCTAGTATGGACTTGTGCTCCTCGTACCATCGAGTATATAAAGGGAGACCCCTCTAGGTTGCAATCCTTTATCCATAGGAAGCCGAGTCTACCGCCTTATAACCGTGATACACCTAACACAACATTCGCGGAGACTACCTGCACGTACATCAATTCCTTGGTCATTTCTCTTTCATTTTATCACCAAGGTGTATATGGCAGTTCACGAAAACCTGGTACACCCTATTGCTTAGAATTCCTCAGTAATCATTTCGATATTTTTGTGACTATTTAAACAAGAGAAGAGATCATTGAGCACTTGTCCTTTCATGCTCGTTTCAAATTGAAAGTCACTAGAGTCATCTTTTGCCTGTTTCTCGACTCTTAAAACATGAAACAGTGAATTTTAGTTTCAGTGTTATAAAATTAATCACCTACGATCACACGCCTATTAAAAGTTTATTACTTGGCCTGATTAATTTCCTTTGTTCTTGTTTTGGCACCTTCGATTGGTTATCTCTTTTCCTTCATGTTCTGATATACAATCAAAGTGGTAGAACATCCAGTTTTGTCGTCCTCACTGTCTCCTAGTGGTGGTTCTTTTCCCGGCATTTCTTTTGAAACCCCTCAGTCCACTAGGTCTGTCGAGTTTTCATAGCCTATTCTTCCGTTTGTCCAACCCCTTGCTACTCGATCTCCGCTTGATGAGTTAGTTGAGTTCAATTGGCCTCCTTCAAGTGCTTGGTCTGGTTTTGGGGAAGAAGGAGAATTTCCTCCTCTTACATCAGGATCGCCTTTTGTTGCTGCTGCGGTACCTCCTAGTCCCCGTAGTCTTTTTGAAGATCTTACGGTAGACACAAATATGGATTCCTCCAGCCCTGTTGATAGTGAAGGATTTCCTGTCTCCATAGGAGAATATCAACTCTTTCCTGAAGATCTCTCTCGTGCCTCTATTCAATCTTCTCCACCATCAGTGTCAATTCCGTCTAGCTATTAGTCCTTGAGTCAGATTATGTTTGGCGTTGCCTCCATTGTGCAATCTAGTATAGTAACCCCTTCTCAGAGTTCAGTCTTACCTTCATTACGACTATCGCTTTCAACACCTAGTTCGTCGATTACTATTACATCTGTTTCAATTCAACCGATGATCTGTGTGGCTTCATCCACACCTGTTGTTACTCATCAATCATCAGGATCATTTCACACTCGTAGATCTATTTCACTCAATCCAACGTGGCATGTTAATCCCAGTCCTAGTAGATCACAATCTAGTGCCGCGGAGGCCCCACCTGCTTCTAGTGTTTTTTCCACTACTCTTGTGATTCCTGGCAGCCTTACTTTTGAAGAATATATGTTGGTTGTTCAGCAGCATAGTTCTCAGGGTTCTCAGCAGTCTCATGCTCCTGGTAATCCTCGATTCCATCACTATGATGCTGTTGGTAATCCGTTATATATATATATATATATATATATATATATATATATATATATATATATGTATCTACACCATTACAATGTGTATGGTAGTCTGGTCTATTTTCCTCCTATTGATCCTTATCAGGCCATTTATGATCCTTATCATACTGTTACTCATTTAGAACCTACCCTGCCTGCGCAACCCTCTAACTTGCAAGGACAACCCTCATATGGAAAACCTTTAGCTCAGCAGGGCCCTACTTCTGGTCCACAGGGACAACCATATGGTTCATAAGGCCAACCTTCACAAGTTTAGTCTTTGGCCCAACATGGACAACCCTCCGGTGTTTCGGGTCAACCTTTGAATCAACCAGGATCATCTTTTGGTCCTGGGGGGAAAAATTATCCATCACAGGGACAACCTGTTGCACCTCAATCACAGTCGCATGTTCAGTATGGCCCGAATATTGTGCAACCACGACAACCCTAGGGTCCTTCTCCGGGTCAACCTGGTTATCAGGGACAACCTGGTCCATCACAACCATCAGGCTAGCCTTTTCGACAAGGACAACCTGGTGGTCCCCAACAACAGTTTCAATAACCGATTCAACCAAATCAACAGCCATTTCAACCTACCCACCAGTAGATTCCTTTAGTTCCACAGCTAGTTCTACCTTTTTACCCTGCTCAGTAGCCTGCTCAACTTGCTCCATAAGGTCAACCTACTCAATCGCAAGGCGCTTACTACCCTCAAGTTTCATATCAACCAGTATATAGCGCGCCCCAGATTCCTTACCCTCAAAATCAACCTGTGTATCATCAACCTCAAAGCCATGCTTACATTCCATAGCAGAATCCTTATACTACTATGCAAGGACCTCTGTGGTCTACTTCGACTCAATATCCTAGTCCTCAGCCCCAATATCAACCAATTAATCCTGCTTCTAATCCCTATGATCTGAATCTTTCGAGACAAAATGTATGGGGACAAAATCCCACTCGGACTGGGTGGAATGTACACATGGGTCCTTATCAAAGACCTCCGATGACTTTTAATACTCAGTTACCATTTCTTGCTATGTTGGAATTACCTGATGTGTCAAAGTTGACAAATGATCCTATTCTTCATAATACGTATTGGCCTCCGATTCCGACCAAGATTCCCGATGATTGTCCTAAATTTGAGGGTAAACCTGGTGAAGACCCCCAAACACATGTTATGACTTACCAATTGTGGTGTTCCTCTAACTCTTGGGTTAACAATTCTATTCGGCTCCATCTTTTCCAGCGAACTCTTACTGGTGCCGCTGTGAAGTGGTACATTGAGTTGTCTCATGGATTTTTTCAAGATTTCAATTCCTTAGCTATGGAATTCCTTACACATTTCTAGTTGTTGGTCTGCTATGAGACCAGAACGCACCTCCTCACTTCATTGAAACAGGACTGAGCTACTCATATCTCGAATCATATTCATGAGTGGTGGCGACATCGTTGCATGATCAAGTTTGAAATTCCTGATCAGTTTCTAACTCATTGGTTCACCACCTCCTTTGCCAATCACATCACCAAAGACATAGCTATGGGGGCATGTGTAACCGAGGAACAAGCCATTGCTTACACCCAGTACCTCGATATTGTGTACACTCAATCCGGCGCTTTATATGATATCTTGCTTGATTCTCCTCGACCTAGAACTTCTAAACCGCCAGCAACCCCTTCAGTTGATGGTATTATTGGTTCTGTTTCTCAGACTTCTCAGAAGTCCCCATCTAATTCTGGGAAGCAGAAGTCTACTTCTTCCAATAATGTTGCTTCTCAGCCAATTCCGAATTTTGGAAAACCCGCAGAAGTGAATTCCATCCAGGCCAATCCTACGGATAACACTTCTAAAGGTAAGAATAAGGGTAAAGGTAAAGCTAAATCTGATACCCTGAAATAGGATTTTTCGAAACCTCGTTCTGCTGATAGTTCTCAATGCAAACCGAAGTATCCTTGTTTAATTTGTGACAAAGAGCACTTCACAAAGACTGTCCTCGACCGTCTGAAGTGAGCTGATTGCTCAAAGGCACTCAAGGATCTCTGGTTGTTCTTAAATAACCTTTTCCCACTCAACAAACTCAGATGGTAGAGAAACCTCAGTCCTCTAACCCATTTGGTTCTTAGGTTTTTATGATGAACGGTTCTGCACCCGTTTCTATTACTACTCGATCGAAAGATTATTCTAGTTCACGTCGGGAAATGGGGAAGCAGATTGCTGATGGTCCTCCTCCTCCACCTGTTTCTGGCCCTCTTGAGATTGAACGGCCTAATACTAAATCCGTTGTGCGACCACCTTCCAAAGGTGTGCTGTACAAGTCTTCATACAATCCCAATGCCCGTGCCGCTCAACATTACAATATTGTTGAGGATTTGGCTCAGGCACCATCTGCAATGTCTACATTAGAAGTAATTCAGAGTTATCTGTCACAAAGGAAAGTGTTGTTGTCCGCGATAGGTGGGGTCGATCCTGCCGATACTAGCTTGCTTGTTTTCAATTTAGAGAATTTCGTCCAGCGACTCCCACACCAAATTGCGCTCATCATTCAAGTTGGTATCAATGGTTTGAACATTCACCGGGCAGTAGTGAACGAGGGTGCATCTACCTGTGTTATGTCATCTACTTGTTGGAAAGACATTAGTTCTCCAGCTCTCACCTCGTCACTCAATACCCTTGAAGAATTTGATGGAAGACTGTCTAAACCTCTTAGTGTTCTCGCTAGTTTACCAATCAGATTAGAAGGGAAGACAGTCAATGTCGAGGTTGAAGTCGTTGATGAAAAACTCAATTATAATATTCTCCTCGGTCATAGTTGGACTCACGCAATGCTATGTGTTCCTTCCACTCTCTTTCGTGTTTTGAAATTCCCGCATGAAGGAAATATTATTACTGTCGATAAATTATCTTTTTTCACTTCTTCTTCTCAGAACAACATTTCGTATGTGGATAAGATTCCTACTCCCTACGAGAGTGTAGGGCCAGGCCTTTTAAAGGATCCTTCCCTCATGGGTATTTTCCCTCTTCCACCACCAAATACTATTCAGGTCAACATGATTTCTCACACCGATGACCCATGGGTTATCCCTTCCCCTGAACAGATCAATTATTTCAGAGATTCGATGCCATCAAGTCCAATTGAAATTTATTATTGCAAAATCATCACCGTGTCGGATACTCCATTCCCTGATTTTTCTCCTTCGATCATGTCTCTTGAAATTTATTCTCAATCCCCTTGGCTTGGTGATTTTGATTCGCCAGATCCTTTGAAAGAAGTGTTTCCCTCCAATGACGCCATCATGGAAACCATGTCTCTCGAATATCTCTCGTGGGATGATAATCATCATTGTTCCTTGTTCCTGCCAAGTCTCGAGGCCATGTCTATCTGTCTTAAGCGTTTTTCTTCTCAAGTTCCTTCTCCTCCACTTCAAATGCCTGTTCAAATCCATGAAGTTTTTTTGGAAGGTAACTTGAGTAACTTTACATAGACGATGCCTATTTACATTTCCGTTAAACAAGGAATTTTCGAGAACATCCATATCAGGGTCACTTATTCTTCTGATGAAGTACAAGTATATACTAGCATTTTTCTCGAATTCCGTGATTTTTTTGCATGGTCCTATGAAGAAATGCTCGGCATTGATCCTAGCATCGTGGTACATGAAATTCCTACTTACCCCAGTTCAAAACCTGTTCGCCAGCCTTCGTTCAGTGCATCCTCGGAAAGTTGTTGCCATTAAAGCTAAAGTGGAAAAGCTTCTCAAAGCTGGTATCATTTATCTGATTCCCTTGACATAATGGGTCTCTAATATTGTTCCTATAGATAAGAAACAGGGCACTATTTGTGTCCGTGTTTACTATCATGATATTAATCAAGCTTGTCCCAAGGATAATTATCCTACTCCCTTCATCGATCAGATCATTGACGGCTGTGCCAAGAGCGATATTTTTTCCCTTATGGATGGTTTTTCTAGTTATAATCAGATAAACATTCTTCCAACTGATCAACACAACACTGCCTTCATCTATCCTTGGGGTACCTTTGCATATAAGAAGCTTCCTTTTGGTTTAAAGAATGCTAGGGCCACATTTCAACACACGATGTCCTACGCCTTTCATGATATTCGTCACATCGTGCAGCCTTATATGGATGACCTTCCAGCTCATTCGGCTAAGTGTAGGGATCACCTTGACCATCTTCGTCAGATTTTTCTTCATTGTAGACACTATAACATTTGGCTTAATCCACATAAGTGTGTCTTATGCGTTGATTCCGGTAGACTTTTAGGGTTTATCATGTCTCAAGAAAGAATTCACCTCAGTCCTCTCAAATTTGAGGCTATTATTAACCTCCCCTCTCCTTCCTCATTGCACCAGTTGCAGAGTTTACAAGGGAAAGCTAATTTTTTACGTCGTTTTATACCTAACTATGCCGAAGTAGCTAAAGGATTCACACGATTGTTGAAACAAGGCATCCCCTTTTGTTGGGATGAAATTGCTTAGAAATATTTTGATGCGTTGAAGACATTTCTTGTCAATGCTCCTCTACTCCGCCCTCCAAATTATCGTGATTTTTCCCTTTATTTAGCTGTCGCTTTCAGCACGATTGCAATGTTTTTTGTACAAGACAATGATGATGGTCATGAGCATGTTAGTTATTACTTGTCTCATAACCTTCTCGACCCAGAAACTCGTTATGCTCATGTTGAGAAGTTAGCGTTAGCTGCATTTCAAGTATTCCAACGTTTTCGTCATTATATTCTCTTACGCACAGTGACAGTGATTTTTTATTGCAACCCCATGACGTACATCTTGTCTCAGCAATTACTGGGGGGAAAATACTCTAAATGGATTGTTATCCTCCAAGATTTTGATTTGGAACTTACTACTGCCAAGTCTAAGAAATCATTAGTTTTTGCTGATTTTCTTTGCTCTCTTCCTTACGACTCTGCTCCTTTTCGTTCTGAGGAATCCATTCCAGACGATTCACTTTTCTTGATTAGCACCCTCAATCCTTGGTATGGTGATATCATCATCTATCTCCATACTTCATCTTTTAGATCTGAGTTGATGAATGATGTTGGCTGACGCATCCGCCATCAGTGACAACCTTATCGAATAGTTGGAGATACACTCTATCGTATTGGAGTCGATTTTATACTCTGTCGATGTTTGACTCTCGAGGAGGCTGAGAAAGCCCTGAATGACTGTCACAGTGGTGCCTGTGGTGGTCACATGTCCGGTTATGCTACTGCTCAAAAAATCCTTCGTGTTGGTTATTTTTGGCCTTCTATTTTCAAGGACTGCATTGTCGCGGTTCGTAAATTCCATGATTGCCAAATTTACCAACGCAAGATGTGCGTGCCACCCGTTCCTCTTCATCTTGTCATTACCATTGGTCCATTTACGAAGTGGGGCATCAATTTTATGACATGTAACCCTCACTCGGCCGAAGGGCATGCTTATATTATCGTAGTCGTGGACTACTTCACCAAATGGGCTGAAGCAATGCCTACACTTGCCGCCGACGGTAAGACAGCTGCTCAGTTCATATTCAGTCACATTATTGCTAGGTTTGGTGTCCCGAAAGCCATCGTTACCAATCATGGTTCCCATTTTTGGCATTATATGGTGGTGGAGTTGACTTCTAAGTTGGGTCAGTGTCACGGCAGCTCAACGCTATACTACCCTCAAGCCAATGGCCAGGTTGAAGCTATGAACAAAGTTCTTGTCACTATGCTTCAACGTGCGATTGGGATCCATAAATCAAATTGGCATCTCATGTTATTTTCGACTCTTTGGGCATACCGAACCTCAGTTAGGAGTGCAACTTGGTTCACTCCTTTCTAGTTGGTCTATGGCCTGGAAGCTACTCTCCCGATTGAATGTGAAATACCTTCACTCAAGTTAGTTGTTGAATTACTACCGAATACTTCGCAAGAGGAAGAACGTCTCCTTTATTTAGAAAGACTAGATGAAACCTGCCACTTTGCTGCTTTGGTTATCGAAGCACAAAAAAATCAGGTAAAGGTTCATTTTGACTAATCAGTTTCCCCTCGTTCTTTCATTGAAGAAGATCTTTTCATCCTGTATGACCAAGCTCATGATAAGCTGGGGGCAGGAAAATTTCAACCTATGTGGCATGGGCCTTACATCATTAAATGTGTATTGTAGAATGGGGCCTATGAGCTTATTGATTACGAAGGTCACCCTCTTGAACAACCCAGAAATGGGTTGTATCTCAAAAAATATTATGCATGAGTCATCCATGTGTAATAGGTGTACATAGGTGTCATTTTAATTTTTGTACATGTTTTGGTTTGATGTGCTTTGTGAGAATTTTCCTACTTATTGGGTCTTGCTTATGGTGCATATGTCTATTACCCCTTATGTCGTTTTCGCGGATGGTGCTTCCCGCAGTACCAGGAATTTGTCTTCAGCAGCCTGGGTAATTTATGATTCTACTGGTGAGTTGATAGATATACAAGGTATTTTTCTAGGACGAGCTACAAACAATGTCGCTGAATATAGCACTGTTATTGACCTATTAACTGAAGCAATCAACCTCGGCATACGTGCATTTCTTGTAAATCTAGATTCATAGCTTGTCGTTCTGCAACTCAATAGTCATTATTCGGTTAGAAATCCACACATTCTAAGATTGTATTTACGTATTCATTTACTAGAAATATAATTTGATTTTATTACATATCAACATATTCCTAGATGAATGAATACATTAACTGATACAGTGGCTAACATTGTATTAGATAGACATTTGTGTAATTTGTAAAATCATCATCACATGTAAAAGATCCATGTAGGAAAATAGATGTATATATATATATATATATCGCATGTTTGCAGCTGTGTGCATCATAACTTCAAAAAATATATGTGTGTTTTTGTTACATCCTGAGACATCATGTCTCTCAAAATATGCAGATAAAAATAAAACCAAGGTGTCTAATCAACATGGTGCTCATGATAACATGTCACTGCTCGTACAAGCTGCCTCAGCAAGTGGTGAATTCAACTAGGCACCCCTACAATATGTCTCTGGTAGGCGCGTGGAACATCGTCAAATCATGCATAATCCAGGACTCCTTGGGTGATTCCCTCCAGATTACGCACTATCTCATATTCCTCGCCGCCCTCGCCTTGAGGGTCAAAATCGCGAGGGATTCTCCTTGCTATCAGTGACATGCCTACAGGTCTCTCTAGTCCAACATCTGCAAACACATGGATTTAATGTTAGAACATGCGTAGATAAAAAATCATAATACTCATGAAACTTTTAAAAAAAAATGAGTCTCACCCAAATCTTCATCCCAATCCTCTCCCTCCAGGAGTGGGAGGTTCGGATCTTCAGTGCAATATGTACGAGAGTAGGGCTAGTCCTCCACGACAATCAGTTTTCGGTGGAGCCAATAAAAGAATTCTGGTCTCTAGGACATCTGTTGACCGCCCCCTACCCTTGGCATCAAAGCTTCCCATTGGGCCATCCGTGGTTCTCTCGCTGGTGGTGTCGCTACTATGACCTCCTGTCACTGGAAAATGGGTAGTTGTTCCAAAAAGAATGACACCAGAATAGATCCATAACCAAATTTCTTCAATTTGGTCTTCTTGAATTTTTTTAGCTGGTGTTTCATGTTTATTGTCATGACCTCTGCCCAGTTTTAGATGGTCGGTGCCAAGCAGTCTATAGCAAGGAGCAACTGTGTCTTTGTTGCTTCGTGTGATGCTTGTGATCTTGCAACTCGTGTGATGGTATGTAGCACTACTTTGAGTTTCAAGTCTGGGATAGTCTGGATATCAACTTTCCCACTGCTTGATCATTTCCGTGCCCCTGGACATACCCTGTCTATCACCATGATCATGTTTTCCATGCATGGCCAAGTGTCGTTTAATATTGGTGCTACTCCCCTCTATGATAATCTTGTTATGAAATAGACGTCAGAGACTTCAATCTCAAGTTCTTGATCCCGAAGGATGAACTTCTCTTGATTTTCATCCCATATGCTGATCAGATACTGTAATAACTCTAGTTGGGCTCGGAGACATGGCGTTAGGAAGAATTTTTTCAGACCACAATTTCTGAGAGCTTCCATGACTCTATCATTCTCCATGGCCAACTCATCTTCTTCGCTATGTTCCCGTTCTTTCCATTCTATGACCATTTTTCCTCTTTCTACCTACAAACACATTCATATGAGTGGTATTAGCCATTTTTGAACCTTGAATTTGTGAATAAGGGGTATTTGATTAAAATTTTACATGAAAATGGTTTGCGCCAATGGGTGCGCCCTAGTGTGGAAAATTGAGCGATTGGCGCAACTTCGTGCCTGAAATCCGCGCCGACTGTCATGCCCTAATATTTACATTTCCTCCCCTAGAATTCATAATTAAAAATTGCAGATAGTAAGAAATGACTTAAAATGACAAGAGGGATCTCAACTCTTACCTAGAACTGACGGATTTGAGATTGGTCTGTTGGATTGACCGCTATCGTTACCGCAAGATTGCATAGTGAAATGGGTAACTATTGCTCCACAAGAGGTAAAAAGTGAAAAGTAATTATTTTGACCATTTTTGGAATTTTATAACTTTTTCACAACCCTAATTAGGTTTTAAGACATATTTTTTTATTATTTTATTATCTTATTTTCAAGAAATGGGTTTTACAAGTGTCTCTTGTGCAGCAACAGGTTTTGATGCGACAGTGATGAAGTAACAAGTTATATTTTATACTTTTTTGGACTTGGTAAAAAATCAAAAAAGTAACTACTAGAGTCATCTTTCAACTCTTTTCTGACTCTCTAAAATTTAAAATATTGTCGAGATTCTTGTCGTTTTGAACTCGTTAAATGGCTGCGAAACAATATCCACTTAGTATACGTTTAACCCTTTTTCAGGCTGGGATGGATTATTTACGAAAAAGGAATACCTTAGCCTATCGTGACTAAGAGGTTCTCATAGACCCATTTTTCTACCTTTTGAGATTTGTGAGACTATCTATGAAAAGGGACTGTTGGATTTTTCTTTTCTGGCTTCTTTTCAAACTCTCTAAACATGAAAAGATGTTGATTTCTCCCTTTGTCAAACTCGTTAAACACTGATGACATCGGATTTCGTCACCATGACATTACTCGAGTTCCTCCTTCCTAGGGCTCTTAAAATGTACTAGGATGGATTTGTCCAAAGGAAAAACTTATAGCACAAGCATATGCTATCCCCTTCAAGCTTGTTTTAAAAAATAGTTGGGGTACTTGCCGGAAACGGTGGGGGAAAAATGGAACCAAGTTTTAGTTATGTTGGTAGTATGTCGCTCTTGAACATGGCACTTGTCTGCATTCGTGTCGGGTTGGGGACATATCATTTCGTCATTTTTGCCTCCATGGGTTAGGGTAATCTATTTTGACCTCTCACCTGCTCTTTGCCACGCATGAACTCATATCCTTAAATGTCAAATACTGCCAAATCCAGTGTCGTGCTACTGATATGTTCAAGAGAAGTTTGTCGCTGAAATCTTTAACCTCCCTCTGATTCTCTGCTGGTTCTAATTCACTATTATCATGTTCCTCTGTCTCGTATCTTTGATGTGGGAAACATTATGGCCCACCTTCGATCAAGTCACTTCTTGTCAACTTCAACTCATTTTCTAGGAATTTGATCCAGAGAATCTATTCTGGTACCTTGGAACCTGCATGCCTTAATGGTAGGTTTTTCGCATTAGACGCAAGGTCCACATCATTGGCCTTTGATCAAGTGATTCTATGAATTTTCGACGATAGATCACTGTTCACATCCCCTGGATTGTACCGGTTGTACCTTGAGATCCATTGTCCTTATTGGTGTTTTCTCTCATGCCTGTTAACAACTTTCATCATTGGCTAGTAATTAGGTGATTTTATTGCATGTTCAACTTCAGCTCATATATTCGCATTCTTGAATTTTTACTTGTTCAGGTCGAGATGGAGCAAAAGACACTGGATTTTGTCTAATAAAGTCCAGGCTGCAGATTTTGGTGGATTGTTATAACTTATTACATGACTCTTTTGATTGGATGGCTGCGACCATACCTGAGTCTATTTGTTGATCCTTACTGCTGGATGGCCGCGTCCATACCTAGGATCTCAATTTTTATATATACCCTATTATGGATGGCTGCGTCCATGCCACATGTTCATGTATTAGAGATATCGGTTGTATTTTTAATTGCAGGTTTTCTGAAAATGGTGTTTGATTCCAACGCATTCTCATAAAGAATTTCGCACCTCCCTCTCCCTCGGACCTCATTCTTTAGGGGGCATCTGTGACACAGCATTTTTTCACTGTCCCTGCAATCCCCATCTCACCCATTGGAGGGTCGTTTCTGTGACCAATAAGCAGTGTCATGCCTTGAAAAAACCATCATTGCATTCCTTTGCATGAGAGTAACATTACTCTTGTTGACTCCCTCCATTAGTTAGTAGTTTCCACCTCCCTTGGAACTCTCCTAAAGGATAGGACTCCCTCCCACCTTTGTAGGGATCCCAACCTCCTCCTTTTCCTCTATAAAAGAAACTATCTCTCTTAGTACAAGCTAGCTGAACTTGGAGAACTGATAATATAGCTAAATGACTAGAGAAGATAGATAGAAGGAATTACATTGAGGAGAGCTTGAGTCTATGCCTTTACCCCATTTGAATTCCCTGACGAACATCTGAGACGCGCTTTTCTTGAACCCCGCTGGAGGAGACTGCGACATCAAAGCATCAGTTGTAACTCTTCCTTCTATTCATTTATATACATGACTACTGTTTGGTTCCACTATTGTGTTATGATGTTTGCGTAATTCGATATGTTTAGCCCTCTTTGACTGGCTAATAGTTATGAGTGAAACTACGATGTCGTATGTTGTTCTTGTTTCTTGTTCTATGTGTAGGTATCCAGGCATAACAACGAACGGATTGTGATTTTCCAAGGTAGGAGTGAGAGGATACTATTCTTTCCACAACGACGACAGCATTGGATCCAGGTAGGTCGATCTACCATGTCTCTTTTTCATTCATTAACTAGGAAGCAACACTTTAGTGTGTCCCTTTGTTTCTAGACCCACCCTAGGGCTAGAGGGATCGTCTTTGTCCGCAGAGAGTATTTACCTACGTAACACAGAGCATCTACATGCATTATGTCTCTAAACTATTGGAAGTCACTTGACTCGTCGTGCTTATCACAATCATCAATGACGTTGAAGGCTTTTGATGGACGAACATATAAACCTTGTGGTATTATTAATACCCTTCATGTTGAACTGGGGGGGAAAACAGTGAATATTGATGTTGAAGTTGTTGACAGACCACTTGACTATAATATTTTACTTGGAAGGCCATGGGTATATGCAATGACTGTAATTTCTTCTACATAATTTAGAATGATTGCCTTTCCACACAAAGGTACAATCACAGTCATTAATCAATTATCCTTCTTTGCCTCCTCTTCACAAGTAACTAGAAGAATTTTGTTTGTTCACATACCCAAACTAGAAATTCAGAACATTGGTGTAGGACTCTTAAAGGATTCCACTCTCATGGGAACCTTTGCACTACCGCCACCCGTGACGTCGGCAGAAATTGCAAGTATAGAGACCTGCTACATGATCTCTTCCACTCTATCTGGCTTAAGGGAGAGTACAGGTGATTCTGAAATTTCTACGTTGGATGAATTTCTACCGCCCAACCCTATTAGGCTAGCATAGCAATCAATCTATCTGGCTTGGGCGGAAAATCTGAAATCAGTGTCACCGAGTGTTTGGGTTGATTGTTCCTTAGATTTTGGTACCCCCTCTAATCCTTTTTCCTCAATGTTCTTGAAAGATGAGAATATTTTGGAAGCAATGATGTCAGAAGGAGAACCATGGGAATATTATCATCATTGTTCCCATCTTCCTAATTATGAAGAAAATAATCTTAGTGAACTATATCACCCATCCATCAAAAATTTGTTTTCAAATTATTTTCCCATTAATGTAATTGATTCCGAGCGAAATCTTTCAAATATTGAAGAAGCCATTTCTATCGATATTTCAACCAAACCTAGCATTGTAGAAAATATTCATGTTAGTGTATCTTGTTCTCCATCAGAACTCGAATCATATCGCTCTCTCTTTCGTGAATTATGTGATGTATTTTCTTGGTCTTACGAGGAAATGTCAGGCATCGATACTAGTATAGTTGAACACACTATTAATATGTATCCTGATGTCAAACCAGTGCGTCAATGGCTTCATCCTGTTCATCCAAAGAAATCCACTGCCATCAAAGAAGAACTTGAAAAAATTTTGCATGTTGGTTTCATATACCTTGTTCCACTAACTGAGTGGGTTTCCAATATCATTCATGTCATGAAAAAGCAAGGAACTATTAGAGTGTCCGTTGATTATCGAGATGTCAATCTTACTTGTCCAAAAGACAACTATTCTAATCCCTCTATCGACTAGATTAATGACGATTGTGATGGATGTGAAATCTTTTTGTTCATGGATGGATTTTCTAGCTACAATCAAATCAATATCCGCCCAAATGATCAACATAAGACAACATTCCTCTGTCCCTAGGGCACATTCACGTATAGGAAACTTCTGTTTGGTTTAAAGAACGCTGGGGAAAATTTTCAAAGAGCAATGGATTATGCTTTCAATGAAACCAAGCACATTGTTCAACCATATCTAGATGATTTACCAGCGCATTCATGAAATCAGACTGATCACTCGATGCATTTGAGAGCCATTTTCTTACGCTTCCGACACTACCAAATATGCCTCAATCCACTTAAATGTGTGTTTTGTGTTGGTTCTGGTCGATTGCTTGGATTCGTAGTCTCAAAAGAAGGAATTCGAATAGACCCATTGAAGGTTTAGGCGATTCTTGATTTACCTACGCCCTAAAATTTACTTCAGATACATAAACTTCAAGGAAAGGCTAACTTCCTAAGGAGTTTCATTCCAAACTACGCCGAAATGGCTAAAGGATTTACTCGACTCTTGAAAAAGGGGGTTCCCTTCCATTGGGACCAAGTTGCGCAAGTTTCTTTTGATGTTGTCAAGGACACTCTTGTCCGAGCGTCATTAATGTATCCCCCTAATTATCAAAATGATTATTTCCTATATATCGTTGAGGCCGAAACGACCATTGCTATGGTATTGGTCCAAGTAGACGATGGAATTGAACATCCGATCTATTATTTGAGTCGTAATCTCAATGATATGGAAGTTAAGTACTCATACGTAGAAAATCTTGCCTTAGCAGTTGTTCAAGCTATCCAAAGATTTTTCCATTATATCTTGCTCTGAAAAAAAATAATAGTTTCAAATTGTAACCCCATGGATTATATCTTATCACGTCAATTGCTGGGGGGAAAATATTCAAACTGGATTGTCATTTTGTAGGACTTTGATTTGGAATTCATCAAATCCAAGTCAAGGAAGTCTTTATTTTTGGCTGAGCTTTTCTGTGACCTTCCCTCTGATAGTACTGCAACTACATCGGAACCATCAATTCTTGACGAGTCTCTGTTTCTGATCGGATCATCTGATCCTTGATATGGGGATTTCATCATTTATCTCCAAATCCAAACTTTTTGACCTAATACCTCTCGCTCTGAACAACAATGTATTCGATACCAAGCCAAATATTATCTGATCGTCGGCGATAAACTTTATCGTCGTGTTGTCGATACCATTTTAAGGAGGTGCCTCACTCATGAGGAGGCCGAAAAAGTGTTAAATGATTGTCATCTTGGGGCTTGTGGTGGAAATTTATCTGGATATGTTACCACGCAGAAGATACTTTGCGCCGATTACTTTTAGCCTACTATTTTTTGAGACTACATCCTCGCGGTCAGAAGTTTTCATGCGTGCCAGATTTTTTATCATAAGATCCGCAACCCACCAGCGCCAATGTTGCCTGTTGTCTCTACGGGACCATTTACAAAATGGGGTATTGACTTCATGACCTTTAACCCTCGTTAATCTGGGGGGCATGGTTATATTATTTTCACAATCGATTATTTTACCAAATGTGCCGAAGCGATGCCTACATTCAACAACACAAGACAGACAGTTGCATTGTTTTTCTTTAATCGTGTTATTGCACGGTTTGGGGTCCCACAGGCTATAGTTACAGATCATGGGAAGCATTTTCACAACCACATGATGTCTGAATTGACTGCCAAGTTAGGATTGTCACATGATAATTCTACTCCTTATTATCCACAATCAAATGTACAAGTTGAGGCTATCAAAAAAATTCTTAAATGAATGCTTCAACGAATGATAGGATTTCATAAAAGAAACTGGCATTTGATCCTGTACTTCGCCTTGTGGGCGTATCTAACCTCGGTGAGAAATGTGACCGGATTTACTCCTTTTCAATTAGTGTATGGTCTGGAAGCTATCTTACCAATCCAATGCGAAATATCATCGTTAAAACTCACGATTGACTTGTTACCTGGCACCTAAGAAGAAGAAGCATGTCTCCTTAACCTCATCCATCTTGATGAAACATGTCATGAAGGGCCAACGAAGTGCATAAGAGACGTATAAAGGAACAATACAAAAAAAATGTCTAGCCTCACATCTTCTCAGAGGGCGACTTGGTCCTTCTTTACGATCAAGAAGTTGATGTAATAGGTATAGGGAAATTTGAGCCATTATGTCATGGCCCTTATATTGTCAAAAGAGTTCTTGCTAAAGGTGCCTATGAGTTAGTTGATTACGATGGAATTTCATTGGCACAACCTAGAAATGGGTTGTATTTGAAACGTTACTATGCTTAATCATGAGCGTAGTAATGTTTTGTATTATATTGTATATATATGATGTTGATTTGCATTCACTATCTTAATTTGGTTTTTAGAGTTTTCTTGATGTTAGTAATCTGCTTTACATTTCATCACAGATGTCTGAATCTTCGGAACCCTTTGTTGGATATGCTGATGGTGCTAGTTGTAGTACACATAATCTATCCTCTGCAGCGTGGGCCATTTTTGCTCCGAACGGCAAGTTAGTGAGTTTTCAAGGGATTTGTATTGGTATATCGACGAACAATATCGCTGAGTACAGCGCGTTGATCAAACTTTTCTCTGATGCCATTTCATTTGGTATTAACCGTATAATCATAAGGTTAGACTCACAACTTGTGGTATTACAACTCACTAGTATTTATACTATTAGAAATCCAACACTTCTTAGATTGTTCCTAAGAGTTTGACTTTTAGAAATACATTTTGATTTTATTCAATATCAACACATTTCCAAAAATTTGAACACATTGACTGATTCATTAGCTAATCAAGTTTTAGACATACATTAGCAACATATGTAAAGAAAACATTCACATCATTTAATAGGATTTCACAATAAACATATGAAAAAATATAAAATCATATAGATATATAGTTATAGGATTTTACAAAATTTGTGCCCAAGACACATTAGTCATCTGACCTAAAAATGTATGTAAAATGTCACAAGTAAACTAGTGGTGCTTGTGGTAACATGCTATAGATCTAGCTATCCTACGAAGTAACTGCATCCAATGGTTAGGAACCCCAATAATGTGTCACTGCGGTCGCATAGGAAGCTATTCGATCCGGCAATCTGAAATCCCGAAGGTCAAACCCTCTATGTGCCGCTGAAGTTTAGTTAGAGTCTCAACCATGTCAAGATCCTGAAGGACTGCTCTCCTGACAGCCCTCTCTACTGGCACATCTGCTTCACGCTCTGGTTCCACTACTGGTTGAACACGACCAACATCTTCTTTACATCAAACACTTAGTTTAGTCTTGGGAAAACATAAAAATACAAAAACATTGTATAAACCTTAGGAAAATCAAAAAACATGGTCAAAACATTCTTACCCATTGCACCCCACCGAGCACCTTCTGGTAATGCTAAATCTAGATCTCCTCGGAAATAAATGCCTGCGTATGTGTACTCATTGATGGCGATGATATGTCACTAGAACCAGGAAAAGAATGCAATATAGAACACAACAGTCGATTGGCCTGCATGTCGACCCATGAGTTCTACCCATCTCTACATCCAAGGATCTCTAGGACTAGCTATATCCAATGTCACATGTTATGGCTACATCAGTGGAATCCATTCTAAAGCGAAGGATATAAGGATTGAACCATAACTAAAAAATTTCTTCCTTCCTCCCTTTTCTTTATTCAGTTGTTCCTTTATCTAAGATAGAACAGCTTCAAAACAGTTGAATACTATTGGCTCCATACACTCTAGCGCATATTGCATATACAATCTATTCGCTACATGTAGTGTAACGGTGCCAGCAATTTTAGCGATCGTAAAAAGGATAGTTCTCAAAGGCAAATCTCTAACATCCCAGATGTTTATTTTTCCATATTTTCTAGGTTCTGCCCCTGGATAGCAATGCTACAGAATATAATCCCTCACTATCTCTCCTCCAACAGTAGACCCTGAGAGTGAAATGGGCAAACCTCTCCTCGACAAACCTGTGAGAAAATACACATCCTCAACTGTTATGGGAACCACTTGGTTATTAATATGAAATGCCTCTATCACCAAATCCCATGCTCGAACTAAGAACTCCAAGAGTTCTATTTGTTGCCTCATTCCCAACAACTTGAAGTACTTAAGCAGTCCACAATCTCGCAAGGCTCTTACTGTACCCGAATCGTTTAAGGCAATCATATCTTGTTCTTCATGTTCTCTCTCCCTCCATGTAATCATCATTATAATTTGATGGAAACCTGAAATACAACCATAATATCCATTAGATTCCATTCATTGCAAAAAACTAGGCAAATTTTAGGCATAATGAGAAAAACAAAAACTTAGACTATGCCCAGCGTACTCCCTAACAAGAGACAGTGCATTGCACATGCAAGTACACTTCACTGTACCTTCTATGAAACGCAGGCTTTGACATTCAGGGGTGTTTTGCCCTCACTTTGAGTAGAATTTACCCTAGGGGCCTTAAAACCCTAAAAATTTGCAAAAATTAGAGATGAAATGAATACCAAAGGAAAGAGGAGGTTCATGGCACTAACCTGGATCAAACGGCGACGAAATCCGTCCAAAAGAAACAATTGCAATCAACAACTGAAGTTCGGGGTCAAAATCAGGTTCAGAGCTCCAAAATGCAAATGGTAACTATCGAATGGTAAAAATGAATATTGAAACTACTTTTGATAGTCATTTAATTATTTGTAAGAAAAAATTATTGCTATGACTATATTTTTATTATGTTTCTATCATGAAACAGGTATTTTTAATCCATTTGATGTTGTTCTGAATAGGAAATACAACTGATAAATAGATTAGTCGTGCAAATTTATTCAAAGAATGACTTGACCACAAAGCATACTTTTTCTCCTTATTTTTTGAGCCTTGCTAAAAATGAAAAAGGATTTTAAGTGCACTTTTATCTCTTTTTCGAGCTTTGATAACAGTGAAAAAGGAACCCCTGGAGTCTTCTTTCAGCTCTTTTTAGACTCCGATAATGTGAAAATATTGCCGAGCACTTGTCTTTTCAATCTCGTAAAAGTAAATGAATTGATATCTACTCAGTATAAGTTTAACCCTTTTCTGGACTGAGATAGATTATTTATGAAAAAGGAATACCTTGGTTAAACATGATCAAATAGGTTCTCTCAGATATTATTTTATACTTTTTTGGGTCTGAGTGACAAATTTACGAAAAATTACTTATGGAGTTTTCTTTCGTCCTCTTTTTCAAACTCTCTAAATATAAAAAAGGACTTGGCTATCACTGTCATTAATCTCGTTAAAACATAAAATAGCGATGGGCTTGTCGATCATGGCAAGAATCAAGTTTCAATCATCGCTAGACTCGTTAAATTATTAAATATTGATACTTTATCCACCCGAAGGGTTGAATTATAGATCAATAAAATGTTACCCTCCTCAAGCTTGTTAAAAAATAAAGAGGTACTAGTTGACAAATGACTAGGGAAAATTTGGGAAAAGTGAGAAAATTTCTTTATGGTAGCAAGTCGCTCTTGAACATGACACTTCCTTCACTCCATGTCCGTGACTATTTGGGTTGGGTAATCATCTTAACGGTTCATTCATACATATGGTTCATCATACCTTCAATTCGGTTTAGGGTCAATGCTGCCAACTCATCACAGTGTCCCCAATATGTTCAAGAGAATTCATCCAGTGAATAAACTCATCCTTCTACAATACTCGTAAAACTTCATTCTCATGACCGTCATCCCTGAAAATTTCTATATCAATTCATACCTTTGTCTCCGAAATTAGTAACTCCCATTTCGCAATAAGGTGACTTCCTATCGACGACAAATCAATATCCAAGAAGTTCACTTAGAAACATCATATTCTAGTACCATGAGGCTTGTTACAACATCAACAAGATCCTCGCTTCTGGACCTTTGACCGAAAGATTTTGTTTGGAATTCGACATCAAATCATCTATTCACGCCTTACGAAATGTAATGCAGTAACTTGAGGGCCATTTTCATTAATGGTGGTTCTCTCACGTTTTTTAACATCTCACATCATTGGCTGGTAATCAAACGATGTATTTCCATGTTCGATGACAAATCATATATTCACATGGCTAGACTTGTACCCGAATGATCGAGTGAACGAGATAAGAAGACCCCAGATCTAGTTTCAACCATCCGAGCTTTTATTTCAGGACTGTTGTACACATCATCTGTATGGTGACCTCACATACATATCGTCATCTAAACATGGGCCTATATCTGTAGGCATATCTGCATTGGGAAACATTCCAATGTCGACAACTTTCTGAATTATGTACATGTTATTAGATTTTTTATGTGTTGAACATGGGAATGCCTACCCTCATCAATTATGATCAAAGAGGATATATCATGATGTAATGTATTTTAATATTGATGCAGGTGACCATTTCACTTCATCTCTAGCCCATCACAGTGTAAAGCATCTCAATAAAATGCTTTTATTATTTTGACCTCATGCTTTAGGGGAAAATTTGTTATAGGTCAATTTGGGCATCATTCCCAATGACCTGGTTAACTAGGCATCATCTCTAGGACCAGTGACTAAGGGTCTATCATCCCCTATCATTTCAAGTTGCTACATGCCCTAAGACAAGAACAAGACAAATCAAGCATGACTTTCATCAAGCAAAGGTTTCCAAGGTTTGAAGTTTATTATATAGCATATGAGATCTCATCAACGCTGCCTCTAAAGGGACTAAGTGCGTTGCATATGCAGGTAGCCCCATGCAAGGCTTCTCTGCAAAGCACTTCCCGACATTCACAGGTGCGTTGGTCACATTGAGAGCAAAATTCTCAATGTTCCGGAATCTCCACTTGGCCAGTGCCTTCTAGAAGAGTTCACATGTGTCAAGCTTCGAATCTAAGGGTCCATTTGACATCTACAAGATTGGGAACATGTATTTCCTATTATTGGAAAGTCATTGATTGTAAAACATCCTTTAGCTCCTCTATAAATTGAGCACAGATCTGAGTTTTTGAGAAGGAATAATTTGAGTAGAAAAATGCTCGTGGATTTTCAATTGAGAGTTAGATTTGTGTAACAACTGCTGGAGAGATTTATACTATGATGAGGCTAGGAATGTTGCTGGAATAGTCACTTAAAATCAGTCACTAGGTTGTAACCTCTCCTTCTATAATCAATAAAGAATACAGCTTACTTTTCCTTATATGCATCTGTATTGGCTTTGATTTTCCATATTGTAAGATCTTAGTTGATGTATATGGTTTATGCTTTACTGATTTAGAAAAATAACTTGAATAGACATCTGTATTATTGCTATCTTCTGTTATTTAATGCTCATTCTTGTAGGAAGCATTTTGCACAAACTGCTAGAATTTGAAGCTGCAACGGAAGCGACAGAAGTAACCATTTGGAAGCGCTTGGATTACAAGTAAGCTTCTAATCTATTCTATGTGTATGTTCTTAGTTAGGAGAAGAAGTCTTATAGTCTTTAATATGTTGTTCTATATTATCACCTATCTAGGGAAGCATGTTCTATCCGTAATTCACAATTCTGTCCAACAAATATATATACGGGAAGGGGTATTTATAAGGGAATTAATACATTATATTAAAGTTAATATGAAATGAATATTATGTGACCAGAAATACATATAATATCAACTAATAAAAGTGTAAAATTCTCTTTTTAGCACAATAATGGTCCCATTTTAAACATTTACACATAATACTTAGGATAAATTGTATTTTGTGGGTTTTTTGAGTGTTTTTGCATGAAATGAAATTAGTTAGAGGGGATTTTTTACTTTCCCTAAGAAAAAGTGTTTTAACTTAGGAAAATGGAATAATGTTGAGGAAAGGGGGGGATTATGAAGGGAATTCAATACTTATTACCATTCAGTTATTAAGCCTTGGGTCCGGTCCCAACAAAAGTCAGAGAAATTCTCTGAGCCTTTTTAACTGAAGGTTTTGAATAATGAATACTTTGAGGGGAGGGGAAATTATTATTTTTTTCCAAATGAAGTTTTATTACATGCCTTGTGCAACTGCCTTCTACCTACTCATCATTATTCTAACATTTTTTCATTATTTGCAAGGGTGCATTTAAGCTTGCGACCCTTAATCCATTTTTTTTTAAAGCATAAAGCTATCTAATTCTAACCTTATTTCATCCAAGGGTTCAAATTAAACTGTTGAGCTCCTCATTTATTCTCTAACTATCTACTGATTTGTCAAGTTTAAACTTTTTGACAAATCTTTATTCTCTATCTATAAACATAAAATTCAAAGCATGAAAAGTTAAGATTCAACTATTTAACTCATCATGGATTATGGCATTTTGAACAAGCTGTACATAATCATTATTTTTGCAGTAAAAGTAAAAAGTAGTGGCATTTTGACTTGCATCACTTTCATGTCTTATTCTTATCTCTTTTTTGTCTTTGGGGTCCATTTTTATTCTTTTTGATCTATTCTTTCAAGTTCTTTGATCTTTATTTTAGGAGTTTTACCCTCTTTTCATTTTTTATTGTTTTCAAATATGGGAAAACAACTTGAAGAAAGCAAGCTATGTAAATATTTACAAGACTAATCATAGTCAATTCAAAAATTATGAATCCTATTATTATAGGACCCTAACATATCTAAGCATAGGGATTTCATACTTATCTGAGAATCACTAAGAAGCATTGGCTCCTTATCACATTAGTTGCATTATCATCTATTAGGTCATATGTTCATGTTCATTCATTTACAAATCAAAACATGATGAGATCCATACATCACCATTGTCATAAAAAATGCTCATAACTAGCATATAACCAACATAAATAATAAGGATATAACAAACATAGAATCGACATATAAACTAGTACATTTGCACATAAAATTCCAATGAGAAAAAACTCTTATTGATGAATACAAAAGCCAAACTAGTATGGGACTACCACGTTCCAACTAACCATAGATTGGCTAAGACAAATCTATCTGTAGCTAATCACCCCCATGCCATATTTCAAGCATGAACGTGAGACTTAAAACCAAAATAACCAACTAGCACTTCCCGAGGCTAAACAACCTCACCCTCATCAATAGAACCATGCTTTACCGCAATCCTCGCTGCATCACTAGGTCATAAAAAAGCATGGATGCCATTGGAGATCTGCACCTAAACCATGAGGAAATTTTTCATCTCAACCTCTACTTCTACTGTGTATCCCATCCCGATATTCCTTGGCCTTGTGAATAATATTGAGACCATCCCACTGAGCTTCCATTCCATCCAACAATCCAGCTCAACCAAAAAATGAGAACCGCATCACACCATGGCTATCTAGAAATGGAAAGGAAAGGTTGAAGAACCCCGCCACACCTAGAAAAACCCATGCCAATGATAGTAAGAGAACCAATAACACACATGCATATCCATGCATGCCAAATATATCAAGGAAATTGTTAGTCATCAGTAATTTTTTCCTTTGTAGATGACTAAATGCTTATCCTAGATTTCTAGAAACAAAATTCATGAATTATTGTTATGAATATAATTCATAACGAATATAACAAATACAATTATTAATTAGTCAATTAAGGATTATGTAAGTATTCATTAAGTTAGTGAAAGGGCATGTCTAAGAGACATGCCCATTCATGAAAGGCCACCTACATAAGTATATAAGCAGGGCCTCATTGTAACATTTATCGTCATCTCATATACATTTTATATCTAATATATTATTATTACGAATACCTCTTGCGTATTTTACAATTAATTCAACAAACCTACAGCTTTTTTGCTCCGTTTGGTATCAAAGCAATGATATTCTCACCTGGAAGAGCACCTACGCCACTGTTTGGTGCCTTCAGCTATTACATGCGGTGCCTCGAATCACTACCGCTCGATGTCTTCATCAATGACGATGGCCGATTTCAAAAAAAATTGATCGAACTTGAAAGTAAGATCAATAATAATTGCAATAAATTCACTAAAATATTAACCAATCTTGAGGATAAGTTTACAGGAAATTCTGACAACATCAAAAAACTTCAAGACACAATAGATCGGACAGAAAGAAAATTTTGGCTAAATCATAGCGAGGCCACAGAAAATCATAACAAATAAATTCAGAAGACAAACGCCATTTTGGACAAGATTAATCTAATACAAAAACTAATATTCCCGAATGTTGAACATAGTCAACAGAACAATTCAGCCGATTCAAAAAATTCAGAAGATAATCATGAAAAATCACTACATTCTGCAGAAGATCAAGTTATGAAAATTTAAAATTATAATGAAGGTGATCTTAAAAACAAAGATGAGCCTACTAGCCAGGAATATTTTGAAGTAGCTGAAATTAATGAGGATGATTCAAAAAAAGATAATATGGAAGAACCATTCGAGCCAATCAAAGAAACCTGGATAGCAGAAAGGTGTGCAATATTCCATCGAGCTGAAGATTGGAAAGATAATAAAATGTTCATCTGCAATGAATGCAATATTGGAGTTCATGAAAATTGTTGTGGTGAAATTGAATCACGGGACGACTAGCTTTGCACTTTCCAGAGTGCAAAGACAAAGACTACTCCATTATGGTGTTGCCTCGGCCCTGTAATGGGTGGTGCCCTGAAACCTACCACAACATCTGGATTTTGGGTGCATGTTACTTGTACTTGTTTTACTAATAAAGTAACATTTGTGAATGAAAAAACCATGGAACCTGTAGATGGAATTTTGAAAATTGATCCAAACTCTTTTAGGAATTCATGCGTAATCTGTAACAAAATGCAGGAATCTTGCATCAAGTGTGAGAAATGTGAAACTTTTTACCACCCCACGTGTGCATTAATTGAGGGGTATCACATGGAGCTGTCCTACTGGAACAATGAAGGAAAGAATGTATGCAGTTACATTTCCTATTGCGCCTCTTATAGGGTTCCAGATCTAGACACTGGTGTAAGAATCCCTGATCCAGATTCTATACATATGGGAATCCAAAACGAAGTTGTTGCAAAAGGTTCATCAGACGATAGTTCTTCTAATTTAAACGATGATAATAATCTAGAAGAAGTTGGACTCTGCAAAATAGAGGAACCATATGCAACTAGATGCTCTGTGTATAATCCTCTGAAAGAAAAATCCAGCATAAGCTCCATAATTCACCGACCTATGGAGTACTCCAACCATTCCAGGGAAGCTATAAACAAGAGATTAAAAACTGAACAAGAAGCAGCTCCACCACATTTCTCTTCATGGAGAGACCGTCTATCTTACTGCCAGAAAAATGAAAAAAAATAATTTCTCTTTGGGAAATCTGGAGTTCATGGATATGGTCTTTTTACTATCAAACCCATTCGAAGAGGGGAGATGGTGATAGAATATCAGGGCGAAATAATAAGTAGTGTTGCGAATTTAAGAGAAACACAACATGAATCAGAGGGTAAACATTCAACGTATTTCTTTGCAATCAACAAAGAAACTGTGATTGATGCCACAAAGAAGGGAAATGTAGCACGTCTGATCAATCATTCGTGCGCACCCAATTTTTTTCGAGGATATTGCTGGATGCCTACGTCTCTAGAGAAGGACACAACCTTATGACTCCCTCATGACTATTAGTCATAAATTTAATAAAACAAAGAAGGTTTAATAATAAAATTAATAAAGTTACTTTATAAAAAAAAAAAAATTATAAAGTTACTTAATAATAAATAAATAAAAGTATCATATTAAAGGTTGGGCGAGACATTTAAAGTTTGATTAGGATACATATAGTAAAGTTATATTATATATTAATTTAATTAATTAAATAATTTTAATTAATTAGATTAAATGAAAAAAAAAGGTTTCCAAGGGAGTACCACAACAAATTAGACAAGTTAAGATGAGATGTCAAGTACATATGTCGAATTACACATGCCAAGATAACAAATAAAAGATTAAGAAATTATTGTCCATAAAACTTTGAGGACAAAGTTCTGAAGGAAGGGCCAATTCATAATAAATAAATAAATAAAAGATGATATATTTAAATTGTGACGAAAGAAAATGAAGAAAATTGTGTGTGATTGAACTGAAGACAAGTGTCAACTATAAGCTTTAAGGACAAAGCTTTTGAAGGAAGGGGCAATGTTATGAATATAATTCATAACGAATATAATAAATATAATTATTAAATAGTCAATTAAGGATTATGTAAGTAGTCATTAAGTTAGTGAAAGGGCATGTCTAAGAGACATGCCCATTCATGAAAGGCCACCTGCATAGGTATATAAGCAGGGCCTCATTGTAACATTTATCATCATCTCTTATACATTTTATATATAATATATTATTAATACGAATACCTCTTGTGTATTTTACAATTAAGTCAACAAGCCTACAACTTTTTTGCTCCAATTATTGTGAGTTCTAGAAATCTCACTACCTTCATCATCCTTAGGATAAATTTTTCACTATTTTACTGCTCTATCAATTCATGGCTAGCCTATCACTCTCAGAAGACCAATCATGGGCTCATGCCACTCATTTTCACTATGTTTTGCCACCAATGACCTTACCATTCTATTTTGACTTGCCTAACCCTTCTATTTACACCTTGGATTGCCAAGTAACCCAACCTTTTCCCCATCCACCAAGCGCCTCAAGCATTGGTGGTTTCAAGCTACTTTTCTAGGCTCTTTAGATAAATCAAAATATGTATTTTTGGGTCTACAATGCATAAATTTTGTCAAAGACTCTGTTTTACACCTAAAAACCCTAAGTCAAGTTTTCAGCCAAAGGCCAAATCCAAGAGCCTCCCACTAGGTCACCTAGGGTTTCATAGGTCATAGGATTGTTTTGATGTTCTTAATCTTTGTTTTTCCTATGCCAAGAGGCTCCAATAAAAGAGGAAGAAGGACGACACATGATTGTCCAAATGGATCAGAAAATCCTTTAAGGAAGGCCTTCTTGGTCAAAGAACAGCTTCTACAAAAGACAGATGCCCATCTTAAACATATCTGCAGGAATGAATGAGATGGCCATCAATAGAAAAAGAGGTAAGGTAAGAGGCTAAGTCATCACTAAGGACAGCCACAGAAAAGGAAGAGGCAACAGACCTATGTACAAAGAGAATCAAGGTTTTGTGACTAATTGGAAAAATAGTGTTGCCAAGCAAGAAACTAATTCAAAAGCCACAAGGACAGAAGGCACAACAACACAACCAAGCACACATTGAAGATTTTTAGAAATTATAAATGAAAAAGGGAAAAAGGTGAGGTGAACTGAACAGAAATGAAAGAACTTGAAAGGTTATAGAGAACTTAGAAGACAACACTAAATATTTTTCTCTAACAACCCTAAAGCCTAAAACTTTGGAAGGATGGGAAAAGTAGGTGAAATGAAGATTGTGGGTCTCCATGATGACAGCAGGCAGAAGTTTGAAGAATGATATCAAAACATAACCTTGAGGGTTTGCTAAGGCAACAATGCTTCACTACATCCAAGGAAAAGAAATTTCAAAGAGTATCACCGTGAGGGAGACCAAGCCTTTAAGTGCAGTCAAATGCCCTCAAAGTGATCAAAGGAATGAAAGCATAAGGTTAAGTATCAAAATGAGAAATCAAGTTGAGCATGGGTTCACTGTTAAGAGAATGAGGTTTCAAACTCCAAAGAGTGACTAAGGAGACCAAAAAATGTGTCAAGGCACCTGCAACACATTAGAATTTTCCAAACAGAGGTAATGACAAACATGATTGAAAATACTGTGGTCACTGTGAAAGACATATTTTTCATACTTCTGGAAAATCAGTGAGAGGGATAAAAACATGTTTTTGTCTGTCTCTCAATAGAAAAGGGTAATGGCATATATGGTTATAAAGAAAAATCTGTGGCACTAGTAAAAAATGGGGTTTGTTATGCCTAGGAAAATCAATGAGAGAAAAGAAGCCACTGCCTCAATCACCCACTGAAACAGGAGGCAATTTAAACTCCTAGGTAAGAACAGAGAGGTTCTAAAGAAGCAGTCATCATACACAATGCATAAAAATTAAGAAAGAGATTGAAGACATGAAAATGGCTAAAATGGAGTGAAACATATAATTCCAATAGGCATCAGCAAAACAAGTTCTAGAAGCATCAGTAGCCCAAAGATAGCCCTAAATCCATCATATCAGCTACCCAAAAAACATCAAAGAGGAATTGTTGAAGGGGAAAAACATCATTCTTTTGTTTTAAAGTCACCTCCTGCAAAGAGCAAAAGAGTATCAGTGAAAACCATAAGATGAAAAAAAGCAAACATAGCAAAAGTGTGTTTGATAAGTTTGATTAATTTTTTCAAAGGGTATAAAAGGCCTTCTCATTATTTTTTCTTCTTATTTTTCCATTATGAGAGAAGAGAAGGCTTTCAAGAGAAAAACAAAGTTGTTTACCGTTTCTGGGAAAAGGGTTACTGGCTCTGTGCAAATCCGTGGCGCTGCGCTAATCCATGCTAGCGTTGCACTAACCAGCATTTTCCTCATTCAGTTTAACACGGTGCTATGCTAATCTGGGGTGGTGCTATGCAAATCCCTGGCATTGCACAAACACACACCCGACATGCCTAGGGACCCAAAAACCCTACACGCACCCAATGTTGCGCTAACCCACAGCCACGACTGCTGGTGTTGTGCTAACAGACTAACCCGACTGCTCGGGCAAGACGCTGCGCTAATGCAGAAGGCCCTCAAATGAAGGAGAAACTTGCCCCAAGGCCAAAATTCATCCTCCTATTTGCCTTCAAGGCCTGCAGAGGAGCTAAGAGTTGGTAGGTAGCCTCTCTTCCTTAACCTACAATTTTTTATATAATTTGGTGGCTTAAAAAGTAACTAAACCCCAGGTGTGCAAACCCTAGGTCTCAAATTAATTTTACCCTTTGTTTTTAGCCTCCTTGAACTAGTTCAGTGTCATTTAAGGGAGGGTGAGTTAGTGTGGTCACAGTTCATGATTCAAAGAGAAGCCCCCTTAAAAAATAGCCTCCATATCACTCATCTATAAAGGTTGCCATCACCACCTTCTTCATTTTTCTCCTCCAAATCCGAGTTTTTCCACAAGCATCTCCTATCATCATGTTAGGAGTTGAATATAGTAGCAGTAGTGATAGGGGTCAAGGGCCTATGAGGCCAAACCACAAGGGAGGAAAAGTGAACAAATTTGAACCCCAGAGCACTATGGCTATCACCTCCTCTCCCATGATCCTCTCATGTTTCTAGAATATGGGATGTTTTCAATTTTGTGAGAAGGTCAAACTAGTACAACACCACCAAGAGCTTACAAGGTTGTTTGTCCTCAACCTCCACAACAAACAGGTGAATCTTGCAGGGGTGGATTTTGAACTATCAGTAGATACCATCTCTGATGCTATAGTTATCCCTACTGTGGGTGAAAAATGGTTTAAGAAGGCCAAATTGGACAAGGATTATTATGAGCCATCTATCAAGACTAGGTACGGACAAGGAAGCAAGTCTATTTTTCCCTTCTCACACCTCAAATAGAGATTTTCACCCTTGATGAAAGTTATCATGAAGTACTTCACCTGTGAGGGGAGGTACTATAGGCTTTATTCCTACCATCTTAGACTCCTCATGCATTTCACAAGGGTTAATATTCTCAAATTTCCCTACTACTTCTATAGAAGTATGGACAAAATTTCTTCTGTTGTCTGGAGAAGGAGTCCTTCCAAACATATGCAAAGTGTATTTCACCATTCCTTGATTAAGATGGTGGTATTACATCAGGTTGGAGCAACATGGTATACTTTGAGATGTGTTCACAGCCCATGTAATCTTCACAAGCCCACAGCTTCCTCACCAACCAAATTTTCCCTCCTCATCACCTCAAGGAAACCTCCCTTCTTCCCCTTATATTGATGCATCAAATGGAGAGGATGATAGTAACAATGATGAACAAAGTAATGGCAGTGAGGGTAATGGCGCAAGTGAGTCAGCCCAAAGTGAGGAAAAGAGTGATGTTGATGAACATAGTGTTGACCAAGAGGATGTTGATGAAGATGAGGAGGTTGACAGTCAAAGGGATAGTGAGCATGACAATGAAAACAGTGAACAAGACAGTGAACAAAATAGTGCCACTATGGAAGAGGATGTTGAAGGAACTGAGGAGTTTGAAAGTGAAAATGAAATGAGAATTGAAGGAGGGGAAATCAACACTAAAACAAAGGGTACAGAGGCAAAAAAAAAAATAGGAAAATGAAGAAGGAGAGACAGAAAAAGAAGAAGAATATGATGAAAGTGAATAAAAGGCATATTAAACAAAGAATCAAGAAGAGGAAGATGAAAAGCTGGACAGGGTAGAAACTAAAGGCAGCTTTGATACCCATGAGACAAAACACAGTGACAAAGATGGAGAAATTGAAGACAGTAGTGACCAAAATAAAGCTAGCCTCAGTGATAAGGAAGACAGCAAGGAGGAAAATGGTCATGATAGTCATGACAGCTATCATAACAATCATGACAACAATCAGCCCTTCAGTGATTATGGCATTGATGATAGTACAGAAGATGAAGATGAAGATAATGCTAGTCATGATGACAATGAAAAAAGGGAAGAGGCTCATAGTCTAAATGATGATCACATCCATGGCAAAGAGACCAAAAAAATCACCATCACACCTATTGCATGCACATACCAAAGAGGTCCAAGGCAAGTTTTTGCTGCCTCCAAAAGGCAAGGGACCTTGCCACCTAAATCAGCTCAAAGGCTTGACAAGGGAAAAGAAAATATGAAAAAGGATAAGAAAGGTAATGGAGGAATGAAAACTAAACAAGAACCCCAATTCATTGACATTGACAGTGATAAAGAAGATGCGGAGATGGCCACTAAAATATTACTTCAAAGAAAAGATGCTCAAATTAGGGAGTGGGAGAGAGATTTTGAAATGGCAAAATGTATCATTCAGTATTACAAGAATGAACAGAATTACTTTAAGAAGATAAAAATGGGCCTTGCTCTCCATAAAAATATGACCAAGCACTATGCAATGAAAAACAAACTTGCTTGTGCCAAACTGAAGAAGGCCCTCATTGAAATCCAAACCCTAAAGGAAGAAAAAGGTCATGAAAACCTTGGATTTTTTCCATCATCTTTTCAACAGGTCTCCCAAACCACTTGAAGGAGACCTCCACAAATTTTGAGGGAATTTGGTTAATTTTTTGTCTTTTGTGATTTTGAAGGCCTGTTGGCGCAGCGCCACTGGTGCTATGCTAATCCCTGGAGCATCCTCAGAGGGAAAACTAAGCATTTTTGGATTTCTCATCACTATTACATTTTATCACAAAATTTCAGAGAAATTGGAGCAGTTTTCACCCCTCAAAAGGTCAAAAAACACCTAAATTTTCACCATTCTGCCTCCTTTTTAGGCTTGGCGCTGCGCTAATAGAAGTCTTTGGAAATTAACGTTTTGAATAGGTTACAAGGCCTCACTCATAAAACCAAAGGCATATGTGGAAATAGGACTCAGCAAGCTTTCCAACGAGCCATCACGAAGAAAACTCCGACATCGGGAAGGGGTCCAAAACGTGGTTACAAAAGTACCTATTTTATACCTTAGGCGGCACTGTGCAAATGGACTGTGCAGTGTGTTTTTGGACAAAAGTAAAAAAAACACACTCATTTATTGTAAAATCATATTTTAGTGTTTTTTGAGGCAAATCACTCTAGAATTAGGTTGTAGAAGTTATTTTGGAATTTATTCCATGGGATATTTTGTGCCTTGGGCCTTGCATGGTCTCTTGGGCATTTATGACATTTATGAGTGACTTTGACATTTTCCTAACCCTATCTAGGGTTTGTTACCTCCTTTTCTAAGTTAAATAGAGGATGAGGGCTTTCATTGTAAAGGTTGGCATTTGATGAGTTTTGAGAGAAATATATTGTTTTCTTGAGCTTGAAGATGAAATTGGTCTTGTGGAGTTTCTGAATGCCTTGTTTTGATGAATGATGAAGGAGGATAGCTTGCAGGATCCTTGAGCTTGGTTATTGGTGAAGTGATTCTCTCTTATGTTATTTTTTTCTCATCTTTTCATTATGTTTCCATCCTTCTATGATGCAGTAGAACAAAAGAGTATAGGTTAAGAAATGTTCTTTGAGGCACCTTAGTCCTTCATGTTTCTATTCTATTTGTGTTTTCCTCTGTTGGGTTTATTTAAGGAATTCGTAGCTGCTCCTTAGACCTCCTATGATTTTTTATTCTATGAATGGTTAAATACAGTAGTTTCAAATATGTTTCATGGTTAGCCCTACCTATTTGATGCTATTTAAACTCTGTTTTGGAATCTCTCTTTGAAGTATTACTTGTTAGGTTTAGCCAAAGAGGCCATGTTTTGATCATGCCCTTTGTCCATGCTTGAGAAGTTGCCTTAAATTTCTTTGTAGCTTGATCATTGATGTTTAGGCATTCCCTCTTCATTGATTAAAGTTATTTTTTATCTTGAATGTTTTCTAAATCTTGAAGGTAAAATCACTAATAGTTAGATATGTTTCTTGCTTTCTATGGTTCACTTAATTGTTCATCTTGAATTCTTGTTTGCTTAAAGTATAATCTAAGAGCTATTGGTTTGCCCTGTCTTATGATCATGTTCTTATGTTGATCATGTATTTGATACATCTTGTTTAAAAGGTATTCGTTTAAGGATTATTTACTTCCTTTTGACACCTACTTTGTTCACCAAATTATTGTTCATTCCACTACACACATACCTTAAGGATCCATTTGACCAAGCTATATTTTCCCTGTTATGCATCTTGTTTCATTCTTGGCAGATAAGTAGCTAAGTAGAGTGAATAAAAGGTGCTCAACAGTTTAATCTGAGCCCTTGGATGTAATAAGGGTAGAAATAGATAGATTCATCATGTAAAAAGAAAAGATTGAAAAGGGTTTGCAAGTCTAAATGCACCCTAATAAAGAAGACAAAATGGTAGTGTTAAGTAGATAGGGTAGGTAGATGGTGCTGCAAAGTGTTATCCGATGAATGGTGCTGCTACATGTTGGTTAATCATTTACTTTCATCACAAGTACTAAAGCAGGAAATACACTGGAAAATCACAGCAAGCAAAGTCAAATTCATTAACCTCCCTCATCATTTTTCCCCTCAAGAGTTTTACTAATTTCCCCAAAAGTACTAAGGTAATTTGAGATCGAAGGGGCTCAAGGCATTTCCTTGACTTCTGGAGGGACCGGACCCTCGGCCTAGTGATCAAAAGACCTAAGCACTTGAAATAATCCATCATTGATTATCTTCCACTTTTAACTTTTCCTAAGTAAAATCCTATTTTACTTAGGAAACTGATGCAACATTCCATAAAATTCCTCAAAACAACTTGTTATTCTAAGTTTAAGTGTTGAAGATAAAAATATGCAATTTACTTCATAAGTTTTCACTTTCTTAGATGTACAAAGGTGTTTTGATTTTCCTTGTCCTTTTTCATATTAACACCTAACTCTATTATATTAAATCCCTAGTGAAATCCCTTTTTCCTATGTATATAACTCCCTTTTCTAATAAATATCCCAAAAACCCTCTTATTATAATGTTTTACCAAAGTATATATAGTCCCGCACATTTAAAATAAATACCCCTCTTTATAAAGCCCTTTGGTAAAACTATAACCTTATATATACATTCCGCCCCTATGATGAATTAATTATATTAATTTATTCATCGTATAATAAAATATATATAGAAAAGCGTTAGACACGTAACATATGTGTTTAACACCAAAAACAAGAATAAACTACGACGAAATCTTGCGCCACCATACTCAGCATTCCACGTGGCATTCCACATGGCCAAACCCCGCCGCAATTCATTTTATAAATTCACGGGGTTAATTAGTCATTTGGACTAATTAACAACCATTCCCGCCTATTAGCTTCTCCCCGGGGTGATTAGATTACACGTCAAAACTTGTTTAAACCCCGATGGGCCCGCTTTTGAACCGCACAAGTTTCCCTTTCCTCCAGCCGTCAGATCATTCCTCCGTTGATCAACGGTCCCGATCAATCCCGCTGCCCATCGCGTGTGAGTTTTTTAGCCAGCGGGGAGTGGGCGGTTTTGACTATTCAGCATTCCACGTGGCAAGCATCCTGTGGAATCGCTGCCATTGCGATTTTTACCGCCTTCCTCCATAAGCGGTGCGGGCTCACCGCTTACCGCTTATCGAATACCGCCGGCCCCACTCCCTTACGTCACCCCGTACGTCAAATGACATCATCACCTCGAAAACGACAAAAACCCTTTTGACTTGTTTTTAAGCCATTTTTCACGTTTTTTTCAGTTATTTTGGTTTTCGAAAGAGACTAAGCTCCCGCTGCAAATTTCAAAATTCACTGCAAATACACCAAATTACTCAGAAATTCCGCTGCGCCCGTGTTGAAGAACGTTCCTGCCATTGTCCATTACCTGTTGAAGAACCAGTTTTCATTAAAAAACAGGTATTTATCATTCCGCACCCCGACTGCAAATTAAGCTTAGTTTCTTGTGTTTTTCTCTGAAAAAGTGGTTAAAAATCCTCTCTGAGTCCTCATTGAAGAGTTAAAACCTGTGAATTTACTTCCCAAACCTGCAATTTGTCCCAATTTCTTCTTTTGTCCGATATCCCGTCCGGTCTGCAAGAAAAACTGAAACCTCCATTTTGAATCCACAAGAACCAAAATGGAGGCCCCTACTGCTCTAAATGTCACTCCTTTGAATGCTCCTCACCGAGATTTAGACTACTTGCCTCTCATAGATGAAGATTTCCAAATAAAAGACCTGCATTTCGATGAAAGTCCCCGTTTGAGTTTCTGTCGCTGCAGAGACGAATACTCAAAGGGGCAAGATCTTATAGGGTTGTGGGAATCCAATCTCCCAAGGTATTTCATTCCTACAGTTCACGTTTTCCCTGAAATCATTCATTATTGTCATGCAAATTATGATCCCACACAAAGAGCTATATTAGCTCCTGATCAAAGTGTTTTGTTCCCTATAACACCTCAGGCTATCAATGCTATGTTACAATTTGAGCCAGAACAAGAATTAGCACCTCTATCCATGGAAGGGCTAATCGAGAAAACCAGACTGTTAACTCCAGAGAAATTGAAAGCAATGTGTCAGTACTTCATGTTACCTGAGCATCAGCCAAAAGGGACTCCCCCCTATGGTTTTTACTTTTTCAATCAATTTGGAAGGCTTATTGTGAATGTAATATCCTTTGTCTTAGGATTCAATACCAGTGAGTATGTTGACGAGATAACTCTGGCTTTGCTATCTATCTTTACCCCTGGGCAGCCTCCTGAGATTCAGTATGACTATGCTTCCTTCATTGCCAACAAAATCCATGATCAATTTTTAAGGCTAGATGATGAAAAGGTTTTCAAGTACTCCTCAGTTATCTATCACCTCATAATTTTCTATCACTCAGACAAATTCCCTTTCCCTGTTCAGAAACTTGATGCTAAAGGTAATCCCAGGTCTGTTATTTTTTGGTCCCCCATCATTCATTTGTCCTCTGATTCTCCCTACTCTTATTCAGAATTCATTGATCAGTTTGTGCATCCTGCCACAACCTTGTTAACAGGAGTTTCTCCCCCCAGGCTTAGTACTGAGATTAGAAAGACCCTACAATTGTCAAAGAGTTATAAAGTGGGGGATTGGTACTTGTACCAAAATCATACAGTCATCAGGATTTATGGATGTGAATTACATCCATTCAAGTTACCCAAATATGTACCAATGAGAATTTTTGCTTTGGAATACTTTAGACAGATGAATAACTCGTATGTAATCCATTTCGCAATGTAAAGAAGAAAGCATGCTTAAGGATCAAAAGCCATTAGGTCCTTTCATTTGCAATTCTAGAGAAGCCGAGATGCGAAACTTATATTAGAGAGAAAATTCCGTACATCTTTCCGTTGGGTCCCTTATGATCCCTCGGGGTTTCATTTGTGAAAGAAGGTTGTAAAATAAGTCATCTCCCCTGTATACATCACATCCCAAGACAATAAAAGATGCAAATCAAGATGAATGGGGTTAAAGGAACACTTGTTGAAGAGGGAAGTGGAGCTGAGCAAATTGAATAAACTTATGAAAAGATGCTCGAGAAGAAATTTGACCTAGAAACATATGATCAAATGCAAATATTTATATCGCACATCTTCAAACAAACTTTAATTTTACAAATGTTACACAGAAGACAAATTCTTAACGTATTAGAGGCCCAAGGGTAAGGGAAAAGAACCTATAGTTCAGGTCATTGAAACCTTGGTAATGGCAGAAAAATCACAGAGTTCCAAAGCACCAGAACAATCTCAGGCTTCTCAAACACCAGCAAAGCAAATCCAAGTTCCAGAGATGCAAACTCCACTGAATGTGGAAATGGGGAAAAAGAGGCCAGCTCCAGATACCACACCTTCAAAAGGAGCCCCACAAGTTTATCAAGCCAAAAAACACAAGTCTGATCCACCTCCAGATGTAGAGATTATAGATGAGATATTTGATGATGGTAGGGAGGATAGTCAGCAAACAGGTACAGTAAGTGAGACAAACATAAGCCAGAAAGGGATACAAAAGCAGTTGAGCACTGAAGTATCTTCTTTCAGACCACCAAAGACAGATACTGGAGACATTAAGAAAACCTTCATTAATATCAAAACAAGGAATGAACCATTGAAAATGAAGGTCTACGATCAGTATATGAAGATGGCTCCTCACAATCAGCAAAGGTTGATGTCAGCATTTGATCTTTCACAAGGTAAAATGCAAATGAGCCACTTCATAGCTAAGGTGCCAAAGCCAACTTCAGCAACAGATTACATCAGAACAAATTTTGAAGTGTTAGCAAAGGATATCCATCCCTTGGATCAGATAGAGCTTCATAGACAAACAGGGGAAATGGTTTATTCTACTCTCACCAACAAAGCCATGGGAGATTTAACACTACAAGATTCCTTGAATAATACTGCTGCAACATTGAAAATTGAAAGGGCCTCCTCACAGGCCAAGGACAATAGAATAAAGTCTATAGAAGAGATCATTATTGGTTTGGGTCACAATCCCAAAGACACTAAAGGTATTGAGGCACTGATAAAAAAGAAAGAGGATGATATAGCTGCACTGAGAAAACAGTTGAAAATACCAGCCTCAAGGCACCCCCAGACGCAGGAAGTAATAAAAGGAAATTCACAAGAAGAAATGATGGAGTTGCTCTTAAACTTGACAGAGCGACTAAATGAAACCGAGAAGGAGCTGGAAAAGGCATTGCAGGAACAGGAAATTCTCAAACAGGCTTCAGCAGCAGGTACTACAGGACAACAGGAACAATCATCTCAGGTGAATATTTCTAATTTGAATTCTGATGATTTGATTAAACAGATGGAGAGTTTGCAGCTAAAGGTCACAGAACTCCAAGAAGCAAAATTACAATTAACAAAATTGGAGGGAAAATATGACATATCCAAAAAGACAGTTGCTGACAACCTCAGAGAAATAAAAAGGTTGGAAAAATTGGTTGAGGCTTTGCAAAAAGATCTTACACTGGAAAAGCCTCTGAATGAAATAAATGATATTCTTTGGGACAACATCATTAATTTAATAAGAGATATTTTGCCTTCCATTCAAGCTATTTTTGAGCAGAATGAGTTAGTCAAGATAGCCCAAGAGGAAATAAACAAAACTAGACATGAATTAAGAGGCAAGCCAGAGCTAGCCCAGCAGCTCATTCAGTTTTTGAATTCCAGAACAAAACAACAGCTAGCATTGCTAGGAATTGATGACAGAACAGGTGTAGTTTTGGAAGCAAAGAGAATTTTCACAAAGAGAACTTTCATGCAAAATCTAGAAAGAAAGTGTACTGATATTTTGGTCGACATCAACGTTTTCAGAGAAAAGTTTCAAGCTCTGCTGGATAGTGATTTGCCAAGTCCCATGCTCACAGAGGATCAAATAGTAGACTTAGAAACCTATGAGAAAAGAATCCAAGCTCATGCTAAAAATACAGCGATAGGTTCTACTAATATAGGTTCTACTAGCTCATCAGAACCTGTAATACCAACCGGGAAAAGTATTTATGAAACAGTGAGGAATCTATTTCATCTGGAGCATGAATTAAAATATCTATTTCCGAACGAGCCCACTTTTTATAAACTTACTGAAGCCGATGAAACTTTAAGGAAGCTCAGAATAACAATGATACCAGATGATCAGTGGTGGAAGGAAATGCTGGAAATTTTGTAAAAAATGTTGTCAGGATAAAAGTTTATCTTTACTATTGAGTAAATGGTAAAAAACAGAAATGCAGATGAAAGAGTATCAGATGAAAGATTAAAGAGTATCCGTGAGAAGAAAAGTATTCAACAAGTCAAAGGAATACGCAAAGGACAGCACAGAGCCCTATTTTGAGCACTTATCCTTAGCACGTCCATGAAGAAAGGAACAGCACATCAGCCGTTACTCATTATTCTATTTTCGAGACCATGTGTCTCTTGTTTGTTGTAAATACGCTTTAAGTCAGCCTGAATTATTGGATAGGATAGAGTAAGATTGTTAAGATTATTTTTGTATAAATAAGCCTTCAAAGAGAGTTTTGAAGGGTGGATTCTATTACTCTGCTGTAACATTGAGGTTTTCGGAATAAAAAGCTTTTGGACAAATTTACTTGTGGCTTACTGGATGACGTTTTGAAGCACTAGACTTGTTGCAGGATTCATGTGTTGGACTTCAGTTCAATAAGTTTTCCAACCCTTGTGTTTAAATTTTATATTAGTTTATGCTATCATCATATCCGTTTCTGAATAGTTTACATAAAGGATTGAAACAGAATTTTCTTAATTGTACTCTGTTTTCAAATGTGATTATTCTTGATGTTTTCTTCTGGATTAGTTATAAGCATGAATTCTTAATTGCTCATGTTTTGCTGATTTAAACATTGTTGATTACTGTAACAAAGAATCCTTCATTGCTCTTTGCTTGTAATCATTTCTCTTCTTCCTCTTGAATATGGTGAAAGATTCTTAGTTGGCTTTCATCCCTTCAAGACCATCCATCCACTTTAAATTTTAAGGATTGTTCTCTGTCTAGCTATCTTGCCCTGTAATACCATCTTGTGTTCAGAAAAGAAATCCAGTAAAGCCATCTTTAGACTCCATAGCCCAATGGACTGAAAGCCCTCAACCTTGCCCTTAGTTTGTGGATTCCACCATTTTTCCAAAACAAACTTTGCATCTATAACTAGCCTAAAATCATTCAAAAACAAAGATAAATCATAAAGAGAGAGCCCTCTCTGGATGCAGATTGGCTAGATTCTGCATCTAAAAGGTTGGTTTGTGGTTACCTCGGGTATACTTTCCTCTTACACAAATTCTAGGAAAACCTGAGTGTTAACATAGTGGCGACCATACTGGGGAACTGAATCATTTTATTGATACTATTGTTTGATTTATAATCTACAGACAGAGTCTGAATATCAGCCAGGAAGCCTTTGAAATTGCTTTTGCTATGCAATTGCAAAAGTAAATAAATGTTGTTTCAGTCTATCTCTGATTTAGCTTATAAGTTGAATCTTAGTTTCAAATTTTTCAATCAGATTCTCTAGTTTAAACAGATCTTTGAGGAAATCTTAATCACATATCATTATTTCTTAAAGAATTTGTAGAAGTTGTATTTATTTTTCAAGTAAAACCCAAAATTCAAAAACACATATTCTAAGAAATCTGGCTTCAGAAAGGATTCGACATACTAGGTCAAACCCTGACCCAAATCCACCACCAATTTTTGAAAATCCAAATCTGATCCCTAGGATTCTTAGAAGACAAGGAAGTCAAGAAAGTTCTGAAAGAGGAAGTCAGGAAAGTACAGGTAGTTCTAGACCACTTTCTAGATCTGCATCTTGTCCTGTGAAAATTATTTATATTGATGACGTTCCTTTTGATGCGAGATTTGAAACTTCTTTGTTTGTAAATTTTTCTGAGACTGAATTATCTAGGTTGATTCCAGATCCTTGGTTCATTGAAGAATTGCAATATAGATTTGTTTCGCATCATCTTGACAGAGAATTTCATAACTCCATTCAATCCGAGCAAGCCTTTGAAGAAAGCTCAAACATTTCTGTAATAACTGAAGCATCTCCGAACTCAGCCACTTTTCAAACACCTGTCAGACCTCCATCTCCTCCTACTAGACCGGCTACTCTTGTTACTCCACTTTATCTTCCAATGGCCAATCGATATGCCCCTTTAATATTACCAGCCAACCCTCCAGCTTTACCACCAGACTACCAAAGTAAGATCACACCTTTTGACGGATCAGGTACCTACACAGCTCAACAACACACCAAAAGGAATGACAGATTACTTTGAGTTTTATGAGATTGATACTGATGATATCCGTATGAGAATTTTTGTACAAAGTCTTACTGGAGAAGTTAGAACTTGGTTTAGGGCTCTCACCCCGAACAGTATTGCTGACCTAGAAGCTTTGTATAGGGCATTTTTGAACAGATGGGAGGAAAAGAAAGATCCTCTCCAGATCCTATCAGAATTTGAAAAATTAAGAAGAAGACCAAATGAAACCGTACCAGATTACATCATAAGATTTAATGAATCATATCATGCAGTTCCTCTGAATCTAAGACCCCCACCTAATAACGTGTTGGTCAAATTTCCAGACGGTTTTGACTCTGAAATAGCTTATTCTCTTAGGGAAAGAGCTCCACAAACACTAGAGGAAATGCAGAGCATAGTGGTGAGCGTAGAAGCAAATCTGATAGAAAAACGAGCCAGAGAAAGGGCAGAGAGAAGAATGCCTATGAAGGAAGAACCTTCAACTTTTGAAAAGAAGCTGGATGTAATCATTAAAGGTATGGAAAGATTAGGTGATAGAGTGGAAACCATTGAAAGAAAGTCTGCTACTGATAACCAGAATGTTGCAAGGAACCCAAACTTTAGGAGGAATCTGAACCAAAATATTGGAAAGAATGTCCCTGATCAAAACATTAGACCACCTTTCCAAGAAAACTTTGTTGAAGGTTCAACCTCAGAAGAACCTACAGAAGATGTAGAAATAAACAATGTCAATGAGGACAAAGATGAACTAGAAGTCTTCCTATCTCAGGATGATCAAGAGAATCATATCCTTGAAACATTCCACACTCATTCAGGTGAGACTTTTGATTTCAAAGAAGGCTATGACACAGCAATCTACGAGGTTCATAAGCAGTACAACTTGAGAAGTAGACGGATAGATGTACCAGAGAAAAATAATCAGAAAACCACAAAACAAAATGTCAAAGGAAAACAAAACATTCCCCCTGTACAAAATACTTCCCCTGTACAAAACATTCCCCAAATACAAATTTTGCCTAGGATAACTCCTCGTTTTTCAAATCCAATAATTGAAGATGTCTCTGACAACCAACCAATTGACAAACAACAATCCTATACATCTCCTCAAGTAGGAACTGTAGAAGAAACAGTAGAAGTTAGTCCTGAAACATCTTCAAAGCAAAACTTCATTCATGAAAAAGAGAAAAACATTGAAGATCCAGTAAACCAAGAAAATCCAACTGTGCAAAACGCTAAAGCTCAAACAGAAAAACCCTTTAATCTAGAAGCTGAAATAGGCAAACTCAAGATAGATGTTCCTTTATCAGAATTGGCTAAACATGATGTCTATAGGAATCAGATTTCCAAGTCTTTAAACATTAACATTACTGGATTGGATGATTCAGTAAACATTCTTGATGATCAACCCAAACTTCTTTTTGGCCCCGAGGTTAATGGCAAACCAGAAAGTGGAGGAACCCCTCCATTTTATGTTAGCCTGAATGTTCATGACAAGATACTCCATAATGCAATGCTTGATTCTGGAGCATCTCACAATTTGATGCCAAAAGAAGTAATGGAAAGATTGAATCTAGATATTACTAGACCATACAAAGATTTGTTTTCATTTGATTCCAGTCAGGTAAAATGTTTAGGTTTAATTAAAGATCTGTGTGTCACTTTGGTCCAATACCCTGCTAAGTCTGTTTTAATGGACATAGTAGTTGCCGATATTCCACCCAAATATGGTATGTTATTGTCTAGGTCTTGGGGTGCTAAACTTGGAGGATCTATTCAATTAGACATGTCTTATGCAACTATTTCAGTTTTTGGTCAGCCTAAAAGATTATATAGAGAAACTTTGATGAAGTACTTAGTGAGTAGCCATGAGAAGCCTGAAAACTTCCCTGTTTATTCTGTACATTCCGACATGGATTCTTTTATTTTATACAATGCTGAGTCAGATCTTCCTACTGAAATAGGAGCTCCTGAAAAGGAAATCATAAACAAAACCACTGTCAAAATTGAAGAAATATCTGAAAACAAAGAAACACCAGATGACCAAGAAAAACCTGGAAAAACTAAACAACTAGCTCTTGTCAGAAAATCTGTTAAAACAATTGATGAAGATTACGAACATGAAATTCTATGGCATTTAGAGTTTGATGGCTCAGTAAACAGACTAGGTGCAGGAGCTGGAATTTGGTTACACAATGTAGAGAAAAATCATGCAGAGGGTCATGCTTATAGGTTAAATTTCAAATGCACTAACAACATGGCAGAGTATGAAGCTCTTTTATTGGGGCTTAAACATGTCAAGAAGTTAGGAGGCATTAGGGTATCAATCATAGGCGACTCTGAACTAATTATCCAACATATTAAAGGAGAATGTGCAACAAAGGACATGAGACTGAAACAATACCGAGAGACAGTTGTAGAGATTCTCAACACATTTCTACAAGCCCAACTTGCCAAGATTCCCAGGAAACAAAACTTGCATGCTCACAGTTTAGCAATGTTTGCTAGTACATGTAAGTTGCCTTTTAATCCTAATCATCAGTTTTCAGCTGAGATAAGACACAGGCCTGCAATACCCGACAATGTTTTGAATTGGCAAGTATTTGTGAATAACCATCAAATCAATAGTTTTTTGACACTTCAGAATGAGTTTTCTAACTGTAATATAGATGAAGACATGACTGCTGATAAATTTGATCAAGAAAAAGAACAAAAAATGGAAATTTCAAGAAGAAATGCAATTCATATGCTGCATCCAACCACATTCACTGAAAAAGACATGCAAAATTTGAAACAAATGGAATTTGATGAGATCATAGATGAGACAGAAATCATCAATTTAAAAGATAATCAATTACCCAAAGGATTAACACCTTTGGAAGATCTATTTGACTCAAACGATATTCCATTCAGACCTAAAATGGAACCTGTTAAAGCCGATATGGAGGAATGCAACTTAGGAACCCCAGAACATCCAAAAATTGTTAAGTTGTCTAAATCTCTTCCAAAAGATCAGAAGGTAAAATATGTTGAACTATTAAAAGAATTCCAGGATGTCTTTGCCTGGAGTTATGAAGACCTCAAATCTTATGATACATCCATCATTCAACATACTATACCTTTGAAACCAGACCAGAAACCTTTTAAACAAAAACTTAGGAGAATTAATCCTGTTTTACTACCCTCAATTGAAAAGGAAATCAAAAGAATGTATGAAGCAGGGATCATAGCCCCTATCAGATTTTCAGAATGGGTTTCTAACCTAGTACCAACCAGAAAAAAGACAGGAGAAATCAGACTGTGTGTTGATTTAAGGAATTTGAATAAAGTTTCTTTAAAAGACAACTATCCTCTACCTAAAATGGATCACATTTTGCAAAGGGTAGTGGGATCTTCGAGAATATCACTACTAGATGGATTTTCAGGATACAACCAGATTCTGGTTCATCCTGATGATCAGGATAAAACAGCATTTACCACACCATGGGGTACGTTTAAATATGTCAAAATGCCATTTGGACTCAAGAATGCAAGAGCTACCTTTCAAAGAGCGATGGACATTGCTTTTGCTAAAGAGATACATGATTTTCTGGTTATTTACTTAGATGATTTGACTGTTTTCTCTAAAACAGATCAAGAACATTTAGATCACCTAAGGCAAGTATTTATAAAATGCAGAAAATATGGAATTTCTTTAAACCCTAAGAAGTCATTGTTTGGTTTGGAAGAAGGAAAGCTTTTAGGACATATCATTTCTAAAGATGGCATTAGGATCGATCCAGAAAGAATTCAAGCAATTTTGCAAATACCCCACCCCAGAAACATAAAAGAATTGCAAGCATTTATAGGAAAAATCAACTTCTTGAGAAGATTTATTTCTAGTCTAGCAGAGTTACTTAGATTACTGACTAACATGTTGAGGAAAGATTCAAGCATTGACTGGACTGTAGAAGCCAAGCAATCATTCGAGGAAATTAAAATGGCTTTAACAAGGACACCAGTTCTGACCAGTCCTAAATTTGATAGAGACTTTAATATTTTTTCATTTGCTTCTGAACATACTGTTGCAGCTGTTTTACTTCAAAAAGATGACCAAGGGTGTGAAAAGCCAATAGCATTTTTTAGTAAAGCACCGAGGGATGCACCTCTAAAGTACAATATTATGGAAAAACAGGCTTTTGCATTGGTAAAAGCAATCAAAGATTTTAGAGTTTACATATTATATTCTCATGTGATAACATATGTGCCCAATGCAGTAGTTAAAGATATTTTGACTCAAGATGGCATTGAAGGTAAACGAGGTAAGTGGATAGCTACCATTTTGGAATATGATATTGAAATCAAGCCAACCAACCTGATAAAAGGCCAAGGCCTAGCACAACTTATGACAGAAACCAATTGCCAAGCCTTAGATATCAATGAACTGGATAACGAGCAGGAGATGGCGACTCCCCAGATCAGTCAAGCTCTCTTAGATTCACCCTGGTATACTGATATAATTCATGTTCTATTAAACCTGCAAGCTCCTCCAGGGTTGTCCAGAACTAAGCAAAGATTTTTAAAGATGACATCTTTGAAATATTGTATTTTAGATAGCACTTTATTTTGGAAGAATCATGAAGGAATTTTATTGAATTGTCTCTTAAAAGATGAAGCCGATAAAGTGCTTAATGAATTTCATGCAGGGGATTGTGGAGGACATCTCTACTGGAAATCTACTGCAGACAAAATCTTAAGGGCTGGTTTTTACTGGCCAACATTATTTTCTGATGTAAAGAAATTTGTAACAAGCTGTCACAAATGTCAGATATTTGAGGGTAAAAGAAAGTTGTTACCTCTGCCTTTAAAACCAGTTTCCACAGAAAGACCCTTTCAACAATGGGGTTTAGATTTTATTGGAGAGATTCACCCCCTTTCTTCAGGACAACATAGATGGATTTTAACTGCTACAGACTATTTCACCAAATGGATTGAAGCCATCCCATGTAGACAGTCCAATGATTCTGTAATCATAGGGTTTCTTGAAACCAACATACTTTCAAGATTCGGATGTCCAGAAAAGATCATAACAGATAATGCTGCTGCATTTAAATCAAAGAAAATGATAAATTTCTGCCATAAATATCATATTACTCTAGGCCATTCAACAGCCTATTACCCCCAAGGTAATGGACTAGCAGAATCCTCCAATAAGAGTTTGATCAATATCATTAAGAAATTGTTGGAGGAAAATAAAAAGAACTGGCATAAGAAACTGACCTATGCATTATGGGCAGACAGACTCACAACCAAGAAATCCATTGGGACTAGTCCATATGAGTTAGTTTATGGTCTGGAAGCAAGATTCCCTTCATCTTTAGGAATCCCTGTCATGAAATTACTTCAAGAGGCTCAAGTGGAGCCAAATGACATTCAAAGAAGAATTAATCAAACAATCCACTTACAACAAACCAGAGAAGAGGTGTACCAAAGATCACAAGTCTTACAGGAAAAGCTAAAGAAAATGTTTGATAAAAGGACTAAAGCAGAGGATTTTCAATTAGGAGACAAGGTCCTAAGATGGGATTCTAGAAGAGAAGAAAAAGGGAAACATGGGAAGTTTGATTTCTTGTGGAAAGGGCCTTATATCATCTATGCCTTGCAGGGAAACAATACTTATTTTTTGAAGGACTTGGACAATTCAGAAGTTGAAGAAGGACCAGTCAATGGTCGAATGCTTAAGCATTATTTTGATCCAATTTACTAGAATGTTTAAATGTTCCTAACTTGTACATAATATATTGTTTGCTTGTTTTATTTTTGTTACTGCAGTTTGGATTGGATGGTGACTTCTTCGAATTGAAGCCCGAAGTGAAGGCCCTAAGTTCCAAAAAGTTTTACTATCATATGTAAATAAAGCTACCAGAAGAAGGAAAATTCCTTACTTTCAGTTTGAAGACATTCTGAGGCATCTGATCTACTGATTCTTGACTTTCCACAAGGAAAAGCCATCCCCAAGTGGAGCCAGTGTTAGCCTCCTATATCAATAGGTTTCATCTTTCATGATTGTCTTGATGGAAGTGTGGAATATGTTCAAACCTTCTTACTTGAGCAAAGGTGTTCCATATTCTTAAAAAAACCAAAAAATCAAAAAAATTAAAAAATGTAAAGAGGGTATACCCTAAAAGAAAGATCAAAGGGTAAAAAGAATAAAAATGGTCAAAAAAGAGAAAGAAAGGAACCCCAAGCAAAAAATAGACCAAGGAAAGTGTGCAAATCCAAATGCCACTACTTTTTCATCTGTTGTAATAAATCAATTGTGTGCAGCTTGTGAACTTTTGCCACAATTCATGAATAAGTCAAACTGTTTAAACTTGGCTTAGTCATATTTCAATTTCATGTTTTAGATTAGAGAATAAATATCTAGCCAAACAGCTTAATCTTGGCAGATAAGTAGCTAGGTAGAGTGAATAAAAGGTGCTCAACAGTTTAATCTGAGCCCTTGGATGTAATAAGGGTAGAAATAGATAGATTCATCATGTAAAAAGAAAAGATTGAAAAGGGTTTGCAAGTCTAAATGCACCCTAATAAAGAAGACAACATGGTAGTGTTAAGTAGATAGGGTAGGTAGATGGTGCTACAAAGTGTTATCTGATGAATGGTGCTGCTACATGTTGGTTAATCATTTACTTTCATCACAAGTACTAAAGCAGAAAATACACTGGAAAATCACAGCAAGCAAAGTCAAATTCATTAACCTCCCTCATCATTTTTCCCCCTCAAGAGTTTTACTAATTTCCCCAAAAGAACTAAGGTAATTTGAGATCAAAGGGGCTCAAGGCATTTCCTTGACTTCTGGAGGGACCGGACCCTCGACCTAATGATCAAAAGACCTAAGCACTTGAAATAATCCATCATTGATTATCTTCCATTTTTAACTTTTCCTAAGTAAAATCCTATTTTACTTAGGAAACTGATGCAACATTCCATAAAATTCCTCAAAACAACTTGTTATTCTAATTTTAAGTGTTGAAGATAAAAATGTGCAATTTACTTCATAAGTTTTCACTTTCTTAGATATACAAAGATGTTTTGATTTTCCTTGTCCTTTTTCATGCTAATACCTAACTCTATTATATTAAATCCCTAGTGAAATCCCTTTTTCCTATGTATATAACTCCCTTTTCTAATAAATATCCCCAAAACCCTCTTATTATAATGTTTTACCAAAGTATATATAGTCCCGCACATTTAAAATAAATACCCCGCTTTATAAAGCCCTTTGGTAAAACTATAGCCTTATATATACATTCCGCCCCTATGATGAATTAATTATATTAATTTATTCATCGTATAATAAAATATATATAGAAAAGCGTTAGACACGTAACATATGTGTTTAACACCAAAAACAAGAATAAACTACGACAGAATCCTGCGCCACCATACTCAGCATTCCACGTGGCATTCCACATGGCCAAACCCCGCCGCAATTCATTTTATAAATTCACGGGGTTAATTAGTCATTTGGACTAATTAACAACCATTCCCGCCTATTAGCTTCTCCCCGGGGTGATTAGATTACACGTCAAAACTTGTTTAAACCCCGATGGGCCCGCTTTTGAAACCGCACAAGTTTCCCTTTCCTCCAGCCGTCAGATCATTCCTCCGTTGATCAACGGTCCCGATCAATCCCGCTGCCCATCTCGTATGAGTTATTTAGCCAGTGGGGAGTGGGCGGGTTTGACTATTCAGCATTCCACGTGGCAAGCATCCTGTGGAATCGCTGCCATTGCGATTTTTACCGCCTTCCTCCATAAGCGGTGCGGGCTTACCGCTTACCGCCTACCACATACCGCCGGCCCCACTCCCTTACGTCACCCCGTACGTCAAATGACGTCATCACCTCGAAAACGACAAAAACCCTTTTGACTTGTTTTTAAGCCATTTTTCGCGTTTTTTCAGTTATTTTGGTTTTCGAAAGAGACTAAGCTCCCGCTGCAAATTTCAAAATTCACTGCAAATACACCAAATTACTCAGAAATTCCGCTGCGCCCGTGTTGAAGAACGTTCCTGCCATTGTCCATTACCTGTTGAAGAACCAGTTTCCATTAAAAAACAGGTATTTATCATTCCGCACCCCGACCGCAAGTTAAGCTTGGTTTCTTGTGTTTTTCTCTGAAAAAGTGGTTAAAAATCCTCTCTGAGTCCTCATTGAAGAGTTGAAACCTGTAAATTTGCTTCCCAAACCTGCAATTTGTTCCAATTTCCTCTTTTGTCAGATATCCCGTCCGGTCTGCAAGAAAAACTGAAACCTTCATTTTGAATCCACAAGAACCAAAATGGAGGCCCCAACTGCTCTAAATGTCACTCCTTTGAATGCTTCTCACCGAGATTTAGACTACTTGCCTCTCATAGATGAAGATTTCCAAATAAAAGACCTGCATTTCGATGAAAGTCCCCGTTTGAGTTTCTGTCGCTGCAGAGACGAATACTCAAAGGGGCAATATCTTATAGGGTTGTGGGAATCCAATCTCCCAAGGTATTTCATTCCTACAGTTCACGTTTTCCCTGAAATCATTCATTATTGTCATGCAAATTATGATCCCACACAAAGAGCCGTATTAGCTCCTGATCAAAGTGTTTTGTTCCCTATAACACCTCAGGCTATCAATGCTATGTTACAATTTGAGCCAGAACAAGAATTAGCACCTCTATCCATGGAAGGGCTAATTGAGAAAACTAGACTGTTAACTCCAGAGAAATTGAAAGCAATGTGTCAGTACTTCATGTTACCTGAGCATCAGCCAAAAGGGACTCCCCCCTATGGTTTTTGTTTTTTCAATCAATTGGGAAGGCTTATTGTGAATGTAATATCCTTTGTCTTAGGATTCAATACCAGTGAGTATGTTGACGAGATAACTCTGGCTTTGCTATCTATCTTTACCCCTGGGAAGCCTCCTGAGATTAAGTATGACTATGCTTCCTTCATTGCCAACAAAATCCATGATCAATTTTTAAGGCTAGATGATGAAAAGGTTTTCAAGTACTCCTCAGTTATCTATCATCTCATAATTTTCTATCACTCAGACAAATTCCCTTTCCCTGTTCAGAAACTTGATGCTAAAGGTAATCCCAGGTCTGTTATTTTTTGGTCCCCCATCATTCATTTGTCCTCTGATTCTCCCTACTCTTATTCAGAATTCATTGATCGATTTGTACATCCTGCTACAACCTTGTTAACAGGAGTTTCTCCCCCCAGGCTTAGTACTGAGATAAGAAAGACCCTGCAATTGTCAAAGAGTTACAAAGTTGGGGATTGGTACTTGTACCAAAACCATACAGTTATCAGGATTTATGGATGTGAATTACATCCATTCAAGTTACCCCGATATGTACCAATGAGAATTTTTGCTTTGGAATACTTTAGACAGATGAATAACTCAGATGTAATCCATTTCTGCAATGTAAAGAAGAAAGCACAGTTAAGGATCAAAAGCCAGTTAGGTCCTTTCATTTGCAATTCTAGAGAAGCCGAGAGAGATGCAGAACTTATATTAGAGAAAAAATTCCAGACATCTTTCCGTTGGGTCCCTTATGACCCCTTTGGTTTCATTTGTGAAAGAAGGTTAAAAAATAAGTCATCTCCTTATATACATCACAGAATTCCTGACATAGAACAGTATGCAAATCAAGATGAATGGGTTAAAGGAACACTTGTTGAAGAGGGAAGTGGAGCTGACAAATTGAATAAACTTATGAAAGATGCCGAGAAGAAATTTGACCTAGAAACATATGATCAAATGCAGGTACCCTATATTGGCACATCTTCAACAGCCACTCTACAACAAGCTATACAGGAAGACAGCCCATCAGTAACAGCAGAGCCTAAAGGTAAAGGAAAAGAACCTATAGTTCAGGTCATTGAAACCTTGGTCATGGCAGAAAAATCACAGAGTTCCAAAACACCAGAACAATCTAAAGCTTCTCAAACACCAGCAAAGCAAATCCAAGCTCCAGAGATGCAAACTCCACTGAATGTGGAAATAGGGAAAAAGAGGCCAGCTCCAGATACCACACCTTCAAAAGGAGCCCCACAAGTTTATCAAGCCAAAAAACACAAGTCTGATCCACCTCCAGATGTAGAGATTATAGATGAGATATTTGATGATGGCAGGGAAGATAGTCAGCAAACAGGTACAACAAGTGAAACAAATATAAGCCAGAAAGGGATACAAAAGCAACTGAGCACTGAAGTATCTTCTTTCAGACCGCCCAAGACAGATACTGGAGACATAAAGAAAACCTTCATTGATATCAAAACAAGGAATGAACCATTGAAAATGAAGGTCTACGATCAATATATGAAGATGGCTCCTCACAATCAGCAAAGGTTGATGTCAGCATTTGATCTTTCACAAGGTAAAATGCAAATGAGCCACTTCAAAGCTAAGGTGCCAAAGCCAACTTCAGCAACAGATTACATCAGAACAAATTTTGAAGTGTTAACAAAGGATATCCATCCCTTGGATCAGATAGAGCTTCATAGGCAAACAGGGGAAATGGTTTATTCTACTCTCACCAACAAAGCCATGGCAGCTTTAACACTACAAGATTCCTTGAATAATACTGCTGCAACATTGAAAATTGAAAGGGCCTCCTCACAGGCCAAGGACAATAGAATAAAGTCTCTAGAAGAGATCATTATTGGTTTGGGTCACAATCCCAAAGACACTAAAGGTATTGAGGCACTGATAAAAAAGAAAGAGGATGATATAGCTCAACTGAGAAAACAGTTGAAAATACCAGCCTCAAGGCACCCCCAGACACAGGAAGTAATAAAAGGAAATTCACAAGAAGAAATGATGGAGTTGCTCTTAAATTTGACAGAGAGACTAAATGAAACCAAGAAGGAGCTGGAAAAGGCATTGCAGGAACAGGAAATTCTCAAACAGGCTTCAGCAACAGGTACTACAGGACAACAGGAACAATCATCTCAGGTGAATATTTCTAATTTGAATTCTGATGATTTGATTAAACAGATGGAGAGTTTGCAGCTAAAGGTCACAGAAATCCAAGAAGCAAAATTACAATTAACAAAATTGGAGGGAAAATATGACACATCCAAAAAGACAGCTGCTGACAACCTCAGAGAAATAAAAAGGTTGGAAAAATTGGTTGAGGCTTTGCAAAAGGATCTTACACTGGAAAAGCCTCTGAATGAAATAAATGATATTCTTTGGGACAACATCATTAATTTAATAAGAGATATTTGGCCTTCCATTCAAGCTATTTTTGAGCAGAATGAGTTAGTCAAGATAGCCCAAGAGGAAATAAACAAAACTAGACAGGAATTAAGAGGCAAGCCAGAGCTAGCCCAGCAGCTCATTCAGTTTTTGAATTCCAGAACAAAACAACAGCTAGCATTGCTAGGAATTGATGACAGAACAGGTGTAGTTTTGGAAGCAAAGAGAATTTTCACAAAGAGAACTTTCATGCAAAATCTAGAAAGAAAGTGTACTGATATTTTGGTCGACATCAACATTTTCAGAGAAAAGTTTCAAGCTCTGCTCGACAGTGAAATGCCAAGTCCCATGCTCACAGAGGATCAAATAGTGGACTTGGAAACTTATGAGAAAAGAATCAAAGCTCATGCTAAACATACAGCTATAGGTTCTACTAGTGTAGGTTCTACTAGCTCATCAAAACCTGCAGTACCAACTGGGAAGAGTATTTATGAAAAAGTGAGGAATCTGTTTCACCTGGAGCATGAGTTAAAATATCTATTTCCAAACGAGCCCACTTTTTATAAACTTACTGAAGCCGATGAAACTTTAAGGAAGCTCAGAAGAACAATGATACCAGATGATCAGTGGTGGAAGGAAATGCTGGAAATTTTGTAAAAAAAAAATGTTGTCAGGATAAAAGTTTATCTTTACTATTGAGTAAATGATAAAAACAGAAATGCAGATGAAAGAGTATCAGATGAAAGAGTAAAGAGTATCCGTGAGAAGTAAAAGTATTCAACAAGTCAAAGGAATACGCAAAGGACAGCACAGAGCCCTATTTAGAGCACTTATCCTTAGCACGTCCATGAAGAAAGGAACAGCACATCAGCCGTTACTCATTATTCTCTTTTCGAGACCATGTGTCTCTTGTTTGTTGTAAATACGCTTTAAGTCAGCCTGAATTATTGGCTAGGATAGAGTAAGATTGTTAAGATTATTTTTGTATAAATAAGCCTTCAAAGAGAGTTTTGAGGGGTGGATTCTATTACTCTGCTGTAACATTGAGGTTTTCGGAATAAAAAGCTTTTGGACAAATTTACTTGTGGCTTACTGGATGACGTTTTGAAGCACTGGACTTGTTGCAAGATTCATGTGTTGGACTTCAGTTCAATAAGTTTTCCAACCCTTGTGTTTAAATTTTATATTAGTTTATGCTATCATCATATCCATTTCTGAATAGT